>PVKB01006423.1:0-62691 GCA_004027205.1 Ctenodactylus gundi | reverse complement strand
GGTGGGGACCACAGCAGTCAAACTGTGTTGTACCACTCTCTGCCCTCTGCCTGAAGCTCAGCTCCAGTTATCTGGGTTTTGAGGGACGGGGGGGGGGTGTGTGGGGGGGTGGGGGGGGTGCCCGGTTCATTGTCTGACATGTGCACTCACTGTGCAGTTCCTCTGGCGAGCACAGCTGTGAAACCACCTCTAACCTTACCACAGACCTTAGTATTGTACCACAACTCCACATCAAATCATCAAGGAGACCTACCCGCTACCTATCAACCTCCAGATTGAGTTCACTTGGAGTTGCTTTCCCAGAGCTCCTAATCCATCTCCCTTCTGACTCGGCCCCTATGACATCAGGATTTCAAAGTGAATGTCAGTGCTTTGTTAGTCCCCTATTCCTCAAGTAAACAGAAAATAATTTTATCCCCCCCCCCCCCCCCAAACACACACACAGATACACACAGGGAAAAAAAAAAACCTCTTAATCTGTGACACAAAATTTCCTTCCCAGCTTAGGTTAGGTTAATGTAAATGATCTTCCTAGTACATGTCCTAAATTGCTACATACAATCCTTATTCATATTTATTTACATTTGATAGAAAAAAAATGTAGAGTGACTTTTGCATAATTCTTTGATACAGCTTTTAGAACTCTCTTCCTGAACCCGATTCTTTGCATGCAGAAACAAGTCTTCCTCTCCAGTGTGTACAGGGTATGTGAGCCAGGGCAGACACAAAATCCACTTGATGCTTAGCATCTGTTTTGCCATGAACAGTGCAGACATGAAAGATGGACTCTTTAGAACCATGACACACATCAGGATGCCAACAAGCAGGCAAAGACAAACTCTGGAAAAAATATGGATGTCTTAACTACTAATTCGTTGTTGGACAGAATACATTCACAACCTAAGGGAGAAAAGTTTTATTTAGCTCACTGTTTCAGAAGGTCTCACACAGTCCTTTCACAGGCAGTCAGCAGTGGCAGAAGCACACAGCAGAGGCTGCAGAGCGGCTCACTGCTTTGCAATCAGAAACCAAGTGAAACAGGAGCAAAGTGAAGCCTGGAGACTCAGGAAAGGCTACAGTTTTCCCAGGATGAAGATGCATCAGTGGTTGTTCTTCCTTGTCTACTCCGTCCAAGCTGCCAGGTGGACCACTCACACTCAGGGTGGGCGTTCTTCCCTCACTTCCTGGCCCACAAGTCAACAAAACATACCTGAAAGCTCTGCCCTGGGAGACCTCCAATCTCAACAAATTGATACGAGCCCCAAGCATCTGCCTTTTCTAACCAGGGCTCACCTTCCAAAAGCACATGATTCCAAATACATGATGATTTTGGGGGACACTCCAGATCTAAACCACAGTAATGGGCAACTCAAGTGGCAGGAACCTAAAGCTTTATGAGGTGGGTAAGACAGAACAACATTGAAATGGAGTAACCTCTGTGAACAGGGCTAATTTGACCATCTGCCTACAGGTGTGAAGGAAAGTAAAAGAAGGGCACACTCAGGAAGTAGATCCCAATTGCTCCTATTGTCCCTCCCATCTGGTAAACACAAGTTCAGGCTTTTGGAATCTAAAAATAATTATAACCACCATCTTAAAAAATCCCCTAACTTTATACATACAATTTATAGAACGACAGCTTCAGAGAAATTCTGCGGTTGAAAAGTTTTTATTTTTATTTTTAAAAAATTCTCTTTAGTGTCCTATTTGCTTCCTCCTGATGCATAAGCCATCTCCTTATTGTTTCGAGCCCATTTCCCTTCACAATTCATTCTTTCATTCCATCCAGTTCACAACATAAGGGTCTCATGCACTGGCCTCGCTGCTAGAGACTCATGCAAGAAAATTCAGATGAAATTCTGCTCATAAAACTCATTGTCTCTCTTGAGTGAAATAAATACGATCCAAGAAATTTGACAAATGAAGATAAATTTGAAAGCAAGAGTAAGTGAAGAAAAAAAACCCTGTTGCAGGGTGTTTAACAGGCTTATCTGGCCTTAGATTTTTGTAGTAAAAGTGCTCAATCCCATAAAACTAATCTTTCAAAGAACATATTGTTAGGAAGGAAGAACTCAATGGTAAAAAGAAAAGTAGCTCACATTTTCCACGCTGTCCAACGACCTTACAGAAATATAAAATAAGAACCTGAAATCTCATATATTTAAGCATTTCTGTGGATGAAGCTTTCTGCCTACATACATTATCATAAGCAGTCACCTAGGCTCAAAACAGTCCGCTGTCTAGTTTCTACATTATGTGTCGAGTCCCTAAACTTATGCAGAAATTTTCCTGAGAATTATTTTTCAAGTAACTGAGGTATTTCGACCATATTCTGCCAGCTTGTGCTGCTTTGCTACGTGTAGAAATGGGATGGCCACAGGTATCCCATGGAGTGTTTACTGCTGATGAGTGCTGTGGCTGGAGACCACACTAACAAAGAAATTAAGAAACCATGTTTCATCATCATGCTTTGATTGAGAAATCAATATGATTCATCCCCAGTAGAGCTTGTTAATTAATGTGATCTCATTTTACCTTGTGCATACTCATGCAGGTAGTTAAACAGAAACTAATGTTTTGCACGAGAAGTGCAGCAAAGCACTCAGTCAACACACAATGCTAGAAGGTTTTGGGGGGCAATCTGGGGTATGGGGGCCGTTGGAGAAATTGTGTCAACTTGTCCAGGGGAGAGTTTTCAGGTGTGTGTTATTTACTTGAGGACCAGGAAGTGGGGAGGGGGAGCCTAACTGGCTTGCAGTGAAAAAAGGAGGGAAGAAGCATTGTTGCAGCCTCTCCCCATAGAAAGCTTTGGCTTTGACTTGAGCTGGAGAAACTTTGGTTTGCTTCTGACTTGCTGGGGTCTTTACTTCCAGGATTTCTGTAGGAGATTCACATCAGTCTCTCATCCTCACCTTGTTTTCTTGAACAACCATCCACAGCAGGCTCACACTGGCTTCCCTGCAGTCTTGGACTGATGTCCTTCTAATATGAGTCTGAGCTCCTCCAGCTCTCCCAATTGTGAACTGCTGATTTGGATTCTTCAAACTTGTTAGCCCTCCAAATAAATTCCTTTTATTTCCATAAATTCTCTTAAGTCTGCCTCTCTTAGAACCCTAACCAATACAGGTATGGTGTGAATTGAGGACAAACTACTATCCAGTTGGAACCACCCGGTGGTAAGGGTACCTTAGCACTGAGCTCAGTCACTGGAGACTTCAAATAGAGAAAGTCTGACTTGAATTGAGGATGAGTTGATTCTGCAAAGGTGCAACACACTGGACATTCAAAGTACAGAGTTAAACTGAAAACCTGGTTTGACCTTATATAAAACTGCTTAATCTCATTGACTCTCATTTTTCCATCCTAAAAAAAAAAGATACGTAACAGTATTGTTTATACCTTGCAGAGCAGTAACAAGAGATAAACCTAGTAATATAGTATTTAGCATAGCATATAATATGCAGTAAGTGCTCAATAACAATGATAATTGCATTTTCAAAATATTTTTAATTATCTGATTTTAAAGCATTCAAATTTCCCATTGAAGTATTTATAGTCTATGAGGCATGTCATGATTATAGGAAAAAAAAGATGAATTTTGATTAAGACAACGTGACCACACACACTAGAAAATTTGGTTAAGGGACTCAGAAAGCATGAATTATTTCTGGCCATGCTACCACGTTTGCAGAATATCAAACAATCACTCATCTGTGTATTGCATTATATTAGACTGAACACTACAGAAATTTCTATTTCATTACATCCATCATGTCTAGATACTGGCAGTTGTACATGGTTCTGTCTTTACAGGAACACTGAGCTCCAAACATACCAGATCTCAGGGTTGTAGAAAGACTAGATAATGTGTAGAAGTATTTTAAATTCACCTTCCCAAAGTATTTCTCTCTGTTTTTTCTGCAGAAGCACCTAAAATAATCTGTGTGTAATTCTCTGTGAACTTTAATAAACACTAATTCCCTTGTCCTTAGGGTCCTGTTTCCACTTAGCACAGTTCAGTGCTCTGAGCATTATTCTAGGTATGACATATATGGCCTCACAGTCTCTGTCATTGGCTTGTGAAGACCCTAGGATAAATTGCTAGGTCTACCTTAGGAAATCTGTTTAATTTATGAGGGTCACAGTTCCCTCAACTACAAAATAAAGGCTTTGGAATGGAGGCCTTCAAGATTTCTTGCAATTTGCAAACCCCACGATTTTATGGCTGAACTCCAGGGTAAGGGACATGAGATTTATATTTTTTCCACATCAAGCTCACTTTCATAAAACCATTTCATTCCAGGAATTCTACCAAGGGCTAATTTGGGCAACAATTACTCCTACCCAGCCAGCCTTTTCCTGGACCCAGCTTTCCAGGCCAAGGAAGGAAGGTAAAGCTATGGCCACCTGTCTCTTTATACAGCAAGCTTTGGTTTTGAATGGTTGCCTAGGATAAATTTAATTAGGAAAGTAAGTCTGTTGGGGAAAATCACAAAACACATTACAAAACTAGAAAATAAAAAGAGACTTTTGGGTGAGTTTTTTTTTTTTCCCTCTACAATCCTGAAGCTGGGTTTCTCCTCCTCCTTCTAATAATCCATTATCCCAGTTCTCTTCAATCATCCCACCTACCTTCATCCCCTCAAACCTCAATGTCAATCAGAATTTTTCATCCTACAGCCACTCACTCCCAGTGCAACTGCCTGTGTGTCTCACTTTGTCGTTAGATATCTTTTCCTTATGTTTCTGAAATGTTCTTAAAAGTACTCTACTTTTCCTGTGTCTACAGAGCACATTTCTTTTGCTGTCTCACACTTATTTTGCCTTGGCCAAAATTAATTCAGTTTTGCTTTGGGGTAAACGTCTTTTGTGCCTGTGCCGTCTGAAGTGCAGTCAAGATCTTGGCTGACCCATGTTGTCCATTCAGCAGGTTTCTTTTTAAGAGCAACCATATGGCAGGCACTGAGTTCACTGGACTAGAATGACAAGGCTACTGCTCTTTTGGAAATGTATTTTTACACTTTCTTCTCTGTATCAACTTTTCTGTTGCTCAGCTACAACACCCAACACTTACAATTTGGAAAAAAAAAGTGGTTTAATGGGGCTCCCAACTAAATGAGACTCAGTCCCTGACTGTTGACTGCAAGGCAAGAACATTGTGGTGGTAGCATATGCTTAGTTCACTGGGGCTGGCAACCAGAGTAGGGGAGCAGCAACAAAGGGGAAGGAATGAAGGATGAGATATAGTGCCCGGGGTCATGTATCCATGACACACCCAGATATATTCACAAGTTGCTCCACCAGTCTTTAGGGTGACTCTCAAGCCAATCAGGTTGACACGGGTAAATTTAATGGTCACATTCTTCCTAGTAGCTAACACACTATATGCCATATAGCATAAACTCCTAAAATCCTCAGTGAAGGGATAGATGAATAAAGCCATCTTAAGGTCACAGGATGACACAGTATGTGGCGTGTTCTCACATGTGGCTCTGTCAAGTTATATGCATGCAAGGATTTTTATATACAGTTTTACACGGGCAACTTAATTCAATCAGAAGAGCGAGTTTACATAACAGGAGCTATTGCCATTTTAATGTGCAGAGCAGGAAACCAAAGCTCTGTGCGGTACTGTGGCTTGCCCAAGGTCACAGAGGCTGCAAACACCACAGAAAGGACCTTAACCCAGGCAGCCTACTCTTTAGACACAGTCATGATATGTTACCTCATTTTCCATCATGAGCATTGGACCAAGAAAGGTAACAACACAATAACAGTGGGAGGCTTCATTTGTACTCTTCCTTCCTATACTACAGGCAATATTTTGTATTTCATGTTGTTTCTTATCCACAAGGTGAGTAAAAACATTTCAAACCAGACTCCTATTTTGTGAACGTGGTGACTTTATGGTTCTCATTTTAGTAGGAAGATGGGAGGTCAAGATACGTAGATTTGTAGTTTTAGTCAAACAGCAATGCTTATAAAGAATGCAGAAGATCAGTGTTGGAAATCAAAACACACCAGTAAAGCTGGTGGTAAATATATCTGTTTGTAACCTGAGCATTCTGGGAAACTAAGGCAGGAGGACAAGCCAAGACTAAGCAATTTAGTGATTTGGCAAGACACTACCTAAAAAAAAAAAGGTCCAGGAATGTAGTTTAATGTAAAGGCCTTGGGTTCAAGTCCCCAAGCCCCTAGTACTCCTGCACCACACACACACACACACACACACACACACACACACACACACACACAGAGAGAGAGAGAGAGAGAGAGAGAGAGAGAGAGAGAGAGAGACAGACAGAGACAGACAGACAGACAGACACTGATACCACCAAAAAGAACTCACAGCACATCAGTATATAATACAACCCCTCCCCCCCACCACCACCACACACACACACTGGGCATTACACAACAAAAACAAGTTGCATGCTATTTCTTCCAGGACCCCCACAAAGTATTTCAAATTCTTTTGGGTCAGAGTTGTCCCAGATAAGGAAGCGAGCTGTTTCTAGGGTAACCTTTAAGTTGGGGCCTGGGAAGTGATAATCACTTAGCATTCCATGGAGCCCTGTTTACAGTCTGCAGGAACATTCATTGGACTATTATGAAGAACGCTAATGCTCTCAATTACACCTAAATTAAGATAAAGCAGTAACCTAGTTACTGTAAAAGTGGTTTTATTTATAGACAGCAATTTAATCTTTAATATGCAACCACCATCTGTAAAACTACTTAGCCCCATCTATCCCATTTATGTCTTTATTATCCTCTTGTAAAAAACATGGAGCATTCTTGGTTATATATACGAAATGAGTTCTTTCCCTAACACTTTTTTAAGCTTAAAGATGTTGATGTAATTACAGTGAATAGACACATTTTCATGCTGAATGTCCTTCATCCACTACCCCCGATGATGAAATTAAACGCAGTTGCTACAGAAAGGAAAAGCAATTTGTGATCATTCAAGAGGAGGATCTACATCTTCCTCCTGTGGGAGGACGAGTTATGGTAGAAGGAAGATGGACAGGTGAGAATGGAGGTGGAAAAGGCACAGGAGGCTCCCGTGCATAAGACTGTTAACCTTTTTCAAGTACTCAGATTCTCATAAGGGGAGAGCTAACTTTAAGTGTGTGCAGCCAGCTCCGTGCCTTCAACCAGCACTACAGGAGGCCCGGCTAAAGTGGGAGTCAGAACACAGCTGGAAGCCCTGCCACCTTCTAAGACAACCATTCCAGAGGGATAGCCTGTCTATTCCCAAGGACAGAAATGTTACTTTCTGAGTAGGGTTGCCAGGCTCTTAAAACCTGAGATGTACTGTTGTTCTTCTAAAGGGGATTAGTTGACAGATGGAAAGAAAAGTAAACACAGATGCACATACGCATGTGCGTGTGCGCGCGCGCACACACACACACACACACACACACACACACGCACGCACGCGCACACACACAGTGAGAGAGGCAGGTGAGAAGAGAGGGAGAGATATCTAAGGGAATGTCCAAAATCGCGCAGCGTTTCTCTTCAGTAGTACTTTAGGATGTAGGAAATCTGAACTTTGACTCTTATTTGCAATGGGAGATTTTCATAGTTAGGGAAGGTACTAGAAAGACAACCAAATCTGGGATCAGCAAATACAAGATCAATGTGCCACACTTCGCCTTTCTCGTGCCGGTGACCACCTTGATCAGCTGTGCTTTCTGTATCTCTGGGCACTGGTGCTGTGTTCCACACTACCAGTGCCATGTGTAATGATATTCAGAAGCCATTTTACACCAGGTAATTTCTTTATCATTACAGCTGAAGAACTAAAAATCCCAGAGGAGTCCAGTGACGGTCTCAAAGACACACAGAAAATTAGTGTCAGAGCCTGAAGTAAGCTTTAAATGTCCCTTGTCTTGATCCCCGAATCTTCACATGTCACTTGAATGTTATTTATACCCAATGGCTGCGACCCAGGGTCCAATAAAACATGGACCTGTAACCTAAACTTCAATAGCTGGTCACGAGGTCAGTCACTAATTATCCTAATCCAACTTCTTGTACTCACTGTGCCAGACAGCAGTGACAGAGATTCAGTCTCACAATTCCCTAGGTGGAAAGGGTGCACAATCACACAGCGCTGTGGCTAAGTTGTGTTGGCAAACCATTCCCAACAAGAATTCAGCTTTCATTCCAGGCAATGGCTACCATGTTTTGAAATGGGAGTCCAGAATTTGAACGTATTTCATATTGTAAGAAAACGGCTCACCCTAAGTTTACAGACATTAAGTACACATCCTTTCTAAAATAGGCTTACTCCTCCGTTTGCCACATCACAACTAGTTCCTTCAAAAATACCAATCTCACTTTTTCTTTGTTTCTCTCTACAATGTGCCTCCTGCACTAGGAAAACATAAATCCTGTAATGCAGACAGGAACATTTCCTGCCTTATTCTCTGTTATTATCCCGCAGGACCTTGTATGAAACCTGACGTAATGTTAAGTGTTCAAGCTGTATTTATTAATGTAATGAACAGAGTTCAAAGGATGTTTGATAGCAGACAAGGGACTTTTACCTAGATTAATCTGTAGAAAAAGGGAAATTATCAGGCAAGAATATAAGTGATCATTTCCAAGATTACTTAGAAACTTGCAGAAATGTTCATAATACAAAGGAAAGAGGAAGGAGCAGCCTACACAAACGCGTGTGCGCACAACACTGAAATTCGCTCTTCCACCTTTGAGTTTTATCCTGTGCCATTTCTGCGTAGATCTTGAGGAACAGGAAATAAAGGAACAATCACCAAATAATCTTTTCACTGTACAGTTGGTACAGTTTAGGAAAGTGACTTCGAAGAATGTGGAGAGCATGAGCGGTCCAGAGACTGGGAATGGCAGAAGCTTGGCTTGCACCATCCCAGCGGTCTTCCTTCTCTACCAGTGGCACTCCAAGCGTTACAAGTCTATGGAAAATCCTCAGGCATCAACTCTGTCACCTTTGCTCAAAACAATCAGTTCATCTGAGCATATTTCATTAGCTCAGGAATTAAGGAAATCTCTCTCTCTCTCTCTCTCTCTCTCTCTCTCTCTCTCTCTCTCTCTCTCTCTCTCTCTCTCGGCAATACTGAGGTTTTAAACCCAGGGCCTTGAACGCTTCAGACTTCCCTTTTTATTATTTATTTTGAGACAGGACCTCATTAAATTAATAAGATGCCTGAACTGAGCTCAAGTCTAGGATCTCCCAAATATCTCAGCCTCCCAGAGTGCTGATTTACTGGTGGAATTTGTACAATATCTTTTAAAAAATCACTTTAAATCACTCCCCTTCCTGGGGGTTGGGGGGACACTCTCACATTCTGAGAGAAAACTATTATTTTTTCCTCTCAGATTCCTTGCTGCCACTCCAAAAAAAGTGTACCGTTATTGGAGGCCAGAGAGGTCTGCTGGAGTTAGAAGTTTTATACTCTCAAACAGCAACCTGCTAACTCCCAACATGGACCAGAAGTTACTTCAGTTAGGAAAGAACACTCGTGACAGTGTACAGACTCACGGTCATCCCATCCACCCAGTTCAGCTATTTCCATATTTGGAAACTGACCAATTTCTCCACGGGCAGCGCCCAGAGAGTGCCTGAATTTAACTCCTGAGTTCTGAGACCTCCTGACAATCCAATGCAAAGAGTTAAATAAGGCAACATTAGTGGCTGCACACCACACATATCTCTAGTCATAATTTCCCTGTCCTCCTTCAGGTGTCCTAACCAGTGGGCATTTTTTGATTGAAACATACAGCAGGTTTATCTTTGCAATCATCTTTCCACAAATCAAAGCAACAGAGAAAAACTGCTGCACAGATAGTGCAGAACGTAGAAATGATTATTTACTCCTAGTTCTGTCCCATATGTATTGATTAGTAAATAATGAAGCAATGATTATTAAGCATATAGATGACAGTGATAACATTTATCAAGCATGCACTATGCACCACATACTATATTAATCCACTTAGGAGATGTTCTCATGAAGTAGAGTATCATCATCTTTTTTCATAGAAGAGAAATATGAGAATTAATGTGTTTAAAGACACAGAGTTAACTGAGAGTTTCTGGATTCAGTCGAGTCTTTTTGCCCCCATAGCTCAATACTTGTGGGAGGCGTATCCTCCAACTTCTCAGGTAGGCAGCAGATGATATGATCATGTGGGCAGCACTGCCTGAAGGCCATTCCCACCAAATCTACTCTTCACTCAATTTAGGGCTGGGCCTGAAATCACAACCTGAAAGCTTCACTCTTTCAAAGTACGGGTTTAATTGGAATTTTATTAAAACACCTATGCATCTTGAATATGACACCAAATTCCCAAAAACTAAAGGGAAAGAAATTCAATGAACAGTATCACACCAAAACTAAAAATGACTTTGCTGCAAAAGATAGCATCAACAAAATGTAAATGTAGCTGGAAGAATGAGGGCAAATATTTCTAACCCATAGATCTGATACAGGTCGAGAATTTGAAATATAAAGAGAATTCTTACACCTTAACACAAAAGACAATTTGATTTTTAAAAAAGGAAAGAGGTAACTGAGTAGATATTCCTCCAAAGAAGAAAGATATATCAAATGGCCAATAAACATGTACAAATATGCCCTAAAGTATTAATCTTCAGGAAAATCAAGATGAGATAGCACTTCACAAGTGCTGAGAAGGCAATTAAAAATGATGTAAGACAATTACTGGAAAGAATGTAGAAAATCTGGAGTCTTTTAAAGATGCTATTATGAATACAAAATTGTACAACCGTAATGGAACACAAATTGGCAGTTCTTCAATAAGTTGAACGAGAGTTGTGCAATATCTAGAAATTCCACTTGACACCCAAGAGATATGGTGTCTGTACATGAGGGTCTGTAGCAGCGTTGTCTGTACGAGCATCTAGAGCAGAATTATTCATGATATCCAGAGAGTGAAAAGAACCCAAAAACCAATAAGTAGAGGAATAAAATGTGACATAGCCATGCAAGGACATATGAGTGAGCTGTGACAAGATATTCGGGACTGGTGGATGAAGCACTATGGTACTGGAAGAGACACACAGGAGCTACAGACACTATGATTCCATTTATGAAATGTCTGGAACAGGTAAATCCATACAGACAGAGGCAGATCATGGTTCCAAACAGTGGGAGGGAGCGTTGAATGGTGAATGACGCTTAACAAGTGTGGGGGTTTCTGCAGGGGTTAGGAAAACACTTTGGAATTAGTGACAGCACTTGGACAACATTTGAGTACACTAAGTGCCCCTAAAGCATTCACTTTAAAATGCTTATTATTTTCACGTGCTGCAAATTCAATCTCAACTAAAAATAATAGCGCTGACCTTGTATAGAAAGAATCTCTCAATGTCTCATGCAATTAGGGCCTCATATGACAGACTGAAAAGCCAGAAAGTAACTTGCTGATTTCCTTCCCACCCCCACCTCCAAAGCCAAATAACATAACTGGGCAAGGAATTCAGGAAGACATAAGTATAACGAGGTACTGGGCTAAATAGAGCATCTAGCACAATGATCGCTCATTTTACCCCAAAATTGACTGTCCTGCTCTTCAACAGCGCATGGTGACACAGCTTAAAAATGGATGTACAAAGACTCAGCAACGTATCTTTAATTCGGCAAAAGCATCCCTAATGAGGTGAAAACTGGTTATGTTTAATTAATATGCTTTACTGCCTTCATGTATAAACCTCAAATGTATATATATGTGGACTGCATATATATATGTGTGTGTATGTGTGTGTGTGTGTGTGTGTGTGTGTGTGTGTATTCCACAAATGGATATGTAGTACACATGTGATATCAACATTTCATGGATGGAAAGTGGTCAGCTCTGTTAGAGGATGACAATAATAACAATAGATGATGAAACACTATGCTAGATAAATTGAAAAATCAAAAATAATACTAATTTCTGGAGAGATGAGAAAGCTAGCCCAAGGAGGGATCTTTAAGTGAGTAACATTCGCCTGCCACCCATGTATATCAAGTACATCCTGAAGCACATCACCCCAGAATTAGCCTCTCTGAGCTGTGGTTTCCTCGGATGAAGGAAGGCCTCACAAACAGTAGCATCTCCTTAGAGTGTTGAATGGGACTGGGCCTCTGTCATAGTAGGCACGGTCTCTACAGATGTCTGGCTTCCTACGAAGGTCAACTGCTAGTCATTACATTTTTACCACCTAGGGAAAGAAGTCATGGTGAGCAGTGAGACTGTACAGACAGATGGCTTGGACTTGAGTATTCTCTCCAAATCTGAGTAATTTCCTAACACTATTTGCTGTCACCACCCTATAATCACTCAGGAGAATGAAGTAAAGGTGACTCTCCTATGGCTGTTTGAAGATTAAAAGCCCAGTTTCCAAGAAAACCTCCAGAGCACCCGCCACTTGGCATACATTCCCTCCCTGCTGTGTTGGTAGTACTGTAACTACAGTGATCACTACTGCAGCTACTTTTCTTCCTAGTCTATCTGGCGAGTTACCAGAAAAGGCACAAATGATTTTAAAAAATAGAAAATTAGCCAGTCATCATGGCCTGTGCCTATTATCTCAGCACTCTGGGGCAAGAGGGTCACAAGTCTAAGCCCAGCTTGGGCAACTATGTGAGACTTCATCTCAAAATAAAATATAAGAAAAGGACCTGGAAATGTAGCTCAGTATGAAGGTCCTGGGTTCATTCTCCATCATTTAAAAAGAAAAAAAGGAGAGAAAAGAAAATAGCATATCCTGAAGAAGGGAAAAAGAGAAGAGACAGTAGAAAGTGACTAATTATAATTAATGGAATATAGCTTAGGATTACTCCCCAACTTTATAAGCAGGAGAGATTATGAGTTGGCATAGTGTAAGGGAACTTCCTGGGACCAATGGATATATCAATTGTGGAATATGAACACAATGGAGTACTATCGAACTATGCAGAACAATAGCTTTGAGGCCTTTGTACATAAGGGGACACAATTCGAGAGCATTGTGCTTAGTAACATGAGTCAGATGCAGAAGGTTAAATATTGAATGGTATCTCTAAAATGAGAAACCCAGAATACAGGCATTTCAGAGATCTAAGTGGGAGGGAGATAGTGGGAACTAGGGGATAAGGTATGGGAGGGTCAGAAAGAAGGAGGGGAAGGGCTTCTAATTTTGAGGTGATGTATATGTGAACAAGACACTCAAATTCAATGTAAATATTTATCTGGTGCACATATACGTATCAATAAAATGGGAAAAAAACAAAGAAAGCTTCCTGGGAGAGGTGGGAGCTGGAGTGAAGTCTCCTTCTATTCCTTAGGAATATAAACACCTCTCTGTAGCTATACGCTCTTTATTGCTGTGTGTGTAAACAATTTTTGAAAGAGATTCTTCCACCTTTACTTATCACTGGCTTCCCTCCCTGGATGCAAATTGCCCACCTGAAAGCACATACAAACTGGAGCCAAAGTCCACCACACGGAATAATTGCTTCTTAAGCTACAGTGGCTGCCAGAAAATGCCAGCTCTCAGAGCAAGAGCATATGGTGAAAACTGCTGGAAAGGCAGTGGTACTTTTTACGGCAGGTTATTACTACAAACCTCCTTTGAGAGGCCAATTCACAGCTTGTTCTGAACACGACATTAACTCATTCATGGTTTTCCAAAAATGCTTGATTTCCTACTGTCCCTAAATCGGACAAATATGCTCTCCTAATTCAAAAGCCTCATGGAGATCCTTCAATTCCCAATAGATTGTTTTCAAGTCCAGCCTGCCTGATGGATCCTCTAGGTAGTGTAGTTACGCAAGACCTTCCATCTCTCCTCATGTTATGTCTTTGAGGCTTTCGGGATTCTCTTAATCTTTTTTGCCTCGAATCTAGAAAGTGTAGGGCTACAAATAATTTGGAACGGTCATTCAGATACCTCTTTGTTATGGCTCGCAAGTGGTGATTCTAAAAGTTGAGCTAGTTATCAGTTCCAACATAAAAAAAATAAATTTACTTCTTCTTCCAAAACAATATTACGGCCCGTCTCTTCAGTTCCCCTGACCTGCCATTTCCCTCACTGGCTAAGATTTAAATGGCCAGTAGTCAAACTGTAACTCCCCTTTGCTTCTAGATAAGTGTCAATAATTTCCATCCGCTACCAGGATTGTGGAGTTTTTTTGGGAAAAAGATGCAACACTGTATACATTGTTTAACCACAGGCCTGAAGGTGCCTTTCCATGATATAAAACTTGCCCACCATTCAAAGAAGCCTCAGTTTCTGCCCTAATAATCTTTGTGCCATTTTTGTACAGATACTAATCTTTGCACAGATATCACTGGTTCCATATAGGAGAGTGTATGAGGATGGCATTCTTTAAAAAATAACTAAAAGAATTGGGCCTGGTGGCACAGTCCCTTGATCCCAGCACCCTAGAAGGCTGAGGCAGGAGGATAGCAAATTTGAGCCCAGCTTGGGCAACTTCATAAGTTAGTAAAATCCTGTCACAAATTAAAAACAAAAAAGGATCCTGGGGACGTAGCTCAGTGTGAAGGCCCTAGACCGGATACTCAGTATCACACACACAAAAATGTAACCAAATAGCTCTGGTGTACCATCTCTACAGAAGACTCTCAACCTTGATTTGCCACAAAGAGTATGCTACAGGAATCAAGTTGATTCTGATATAGCATATTTATTTTCACTTAAATTAGAACACAAAATATTCCTTTGGAATATGTGTGAGGATATATCTTTGGAATATAAGAAAAATGACAAGAAACAACCACCACGATAATTTCAAAGTTGAACCCAAAAGTGTAATACACATACCACTGGTTACATGGAAGAGAATGTACGAGGATGGCATTTAAAATAGGATTTTAAAATAAACATTTGAAAAACTTAATACCACAAACCTGTTATCTTATGAATATTACTAGCTATGAGGAATTCCTATTTCTTTGAAAGGTCTATCAGGGAAAGCATTTGTTATTTGGTATAACCAAAAATGTAATCAATGAAAGGAAATGCACATATGAGACACAATCACAATCACAAGGGCAAAATGATAGCAAAGGGTACCCTGGCTTCCAGATACTCCAATTCCATAAGGATGGACTACTTATTTTAATAATTTAAAATAATCAGTACCTGATATTTTGATTAGAAGTTCTCCAAGTGTTAGATTTGGCAAGAACTTCTTTATTAGATCTGGCTGAGTTACTCTGCCATAAAGCAGGAGACAGGGAGTGGATATCAGTTATGTGGGAACTACCAAAATTTTGATCTGTTCTGACTCATTTACAAGAATTTATATTTGATGAAAAACTAGAAAAAAATTATTTGAAAATTCCCCAAAGAAATAATAAATGTTGAAGATACAGACAGTACTTGTACTTGATTGTTACACATTGTATACAAGAATAAAATTATTATGTCATATGCCATTAAGTATGTGAAACCGCTATGTGCTAATTAATAAACCAATATTTAAAAACTGAAAGTTTGCAGAAGAATCACTGTTCTTTTTTGGAGAAATTCTGTATTGGAAGACAAGTATGTGGGGAAGTTGATAGAGTCACACAGAAATACAGGGTCTAGATGATACCTTTGTGATGTTTTGATCTAACCCCAGAGAGAATGGTACATATCAAGAATTAGAACAACAATCAGTGCTGGCAAGGCTGTGAGAAAAAGGAACCCTCTTACACTGCTGATGGGATTGTAAACTGGTATAACCACTATGGAGGGCAGTATGGAAATCTCTCAACGGGCTGAAAATAAATATCTCCTTTGATCTAGCCATACCTATTCTGGGAATCTTTCCAGAAGAGTTAAAAGCATCACATAAAGATCTATATGTGCACCTATGCTCATAGCAGCAAAATTAACAATAGTTTAACATGTGGGTAGCTAAAATATACATCAATAGAGCAATGCATAGGAATATTGTGGTATATGTACACAATGGAGTACTACTTGTCTATGAAGACAGGTAGATTTGAGGCCTGTGTAGGTAAATGGATGCAACGTGAGACCTTTATGCTCAGGGAAGCGAGTCAGACACAGAAGGTTAAATATTGAATATAAATATTTCTCCATATGAGAAATCCAGAATTTTGTCATTTCATAGAACTAAATTTGGGGGCAGTGTATGTTCCGGTGCAGTGGAAGTGTATGGGACAGTCAAGAGAGAAAAGAAGGGTTCGTAACTGTGACACGGTATATATGTACACAAAATATTCATCAATATAAACATTATGTTTCATATATATATATATATATATATATACATAATAAAATGGTAAAAACAAAAATATAAAAAGAAATTAATCGTGATCATTTAAAAAAAGAAATACAGGTTCCAAGCCAGCCCCTGCTCATTAGTATCTGTGACTGTAGCTGAGCTTCTCTGCATCTAGGATGTGGTCATCTCAACCACAGGTGTGCACGGGAGGATCTGTGAGGACACTTGGCACTCCCAAAATGTTAATACTCCAGAACTTTAGTAGCATCAAAAAATATAGAACAGGATTGTATGCTAATGAAGTCGAATTCTTTGCAAATATTTTCAATACAGGATTTGATGGCTGATTTTGACATGATCAGAATTGATTTATCATTTCATTTCACTTATCATTTCATTTATCACTTCATTCACTGAACAAAAACATATTGAATACTTACCATGAGCCTGTCTATCCTTCACTTAGCTGAGGGAACAAGAGTGTTTTAAAACTTGGTGAAGCCAAGAGAGGGGAAGAGTTTGCAACTCTGATGCAATACATGTGTGCACAATATACTCAAGTCAATGTAAACATGTACTGCATATATACATATTAATAAAATGAGAAAATATTGTGATATATAAGGACCACTTTAAAAAAAAACTTGCTAAAACTCTCTGTGCCACTGCTCTTTTGGTGAAATGCTGGTTACAAATTAGCCATTTGAATGTTTTATTGGTGGGGAGAGAGGGAAAGAAAGGGTCATCCAGGTTGGTCCTGAACTCTCACTCTAGCCCAGGCTGGCCCAAAACTCACAGCAATCCTCTGGCCTCAGCCTCCTGAGTGCTGGGATTACACACATGTGACACTCAGTTTATGTGGTGTTGAGGAGTCAAACTTAGGGCCTTGCATTTGCAAGGCAAGTACTTTAACCACTGAGCTGTTCCACTGAGCTGGCAATTTTAATTTTTAACGAAGAGCTTGCCAGAATGGATTCATGCACAGATCCTATCTCAACAGAAAAGAAAAAGAAAAGAAAAAGGAGCCTGATCGTTTACTTGTCTCTTCCCCTAGATAGTTTTTCAAAGTGTGATGAACTCCTGATCCCAAGTGGTCCTCCTATCTCAACCTTCCAAGTATTTGAGACCACAGCTGCGTCCCATAATTCCTGGTCACAGACTATTTTAAGTTACTTGCCATGATAAAGGCTTGTGCTAACTTGGTCCAGAAGCCAGAAAGAAATCCAGCTAGAGGAAAGAATACTCAAAGTGAGCACTGAAAGATGCCTGGAATTTCACCGCTTCAAGAAGAGGGGTATATGTTTTGGATAGAGGATAGGCTGGGCCATCAGTGAAAGCTGGAAACCTCTTCCATATTCAACCCAGAAAGAATTAGCCAAAAGCCTAAGTTCGACACAGTTCTCACCCCAACCGCTCTTCAGATATACTGTGGAACACATAGACAAAAGAAATTACTAAGAGGTTAGTAATCTGAAAATAGTTCCTGGGACTCTGTCAACCTACGCTCCATGGGATGCAACACTTAGAAAGGCGCGCTTGTATTAACACATCACATGCCCAACAGACTCACGAGCATGTGCAGAATGTAATTTTAACCCACAGCGTACCCAGAGCAGATACATAAAAGGACCTGTTTTTCCAGTGCTTTCACATGTATGATCTCATGCCAAGAAATAAAGTCTTATTGCATTTCTCCATTGCAGAAAATTTTCATTTTCCTTACAATTACAATCACATCTAGCTTGTAATCTTTTGATATAATGTGTCTGTAAAAAAATCACAGGAGATCTCTGGCACAGTGATAAATGGTGAAATGCCATTTGCTATAATTGACTCACAAGTTACACTCTACCAACTACACAGGGAGTTGTGTGTGTAGGATGTGCATTAAGATGTGCCAAGCTGTGTGGCCTTGAGCAAGTGACATAGTCTCTCTGTACCTCATTTTTCTTCTTATAAACAGAATGGCATGAATTAAATAACCCCTAAGAATGGTTTCTATTCTGACAGTCTATGAATCAAAGTAAAAGAACTTTTCTAGAGGAGTTAATTAATCCTCTCGGGATAAAAAGAGATAAGCATTTGCTTTTATTCCACATTGCTCTGCAGATGATCTCTCTCTCTTTCTCCTTTACAATAATGAGATCTGAAGGAAAAACACCACGTGGCATGCCTAAGTGCAACTAGACTGCTTTCTAAGAGATACTGTAAATCGAGGAATGATTTTGCTGAGCCAAGATGCCTTGCTTGGTGGCTATAATTTCACCTTCTCAATGACTGAGCCAATTTTCTCCTCCAGCTCTCCTATACACCTTTGATGAATACATGTTTCTTTGATTAAATTAGCATTTTTGTCTAGCTAATTAGCCTGAAAAACCTATGCTGAACTGATCTGGTAGCAACTTCATTACTGATCATCGGTGCATGTTTGTAACCAATCACTGTCAGCTCAATTGCCCAATGATTACAGAAACATTAAGTTTGGCTAATTTGGCTTTCTGTGGCCATCATCTCATTCCCCAGAATGGGCCAATCCCCACCCTGAATTGACTCCGCTTGACAGTGACAGATGTTTTAATCACACGCTTTCATTCATTAATGTCCATCAGCATTGCCAGCCAAGTTTGCAGCAAATACCTTAATTTGAAACCAAAACTAATTAAATGCTATCTTTGTAATCACCTTATATAGTTACCCTTTCCTAAGTGGGCCAATGTGACAAGGGATGGGAAACAATGCCTTAAATGATACCGGCGAGGGATGGAGTCCCTCCACTGCTGGGTTACCTTGCTCGTCTGCAAAGTGAAGAGCACATGTGCATCTTAGCTTGCTCCCCTTTACGCTTCTTACTCTTACCTGCTCCGTATCAGCAAGGTCATGGGACATATTGCCTCTTTTAAGGTCTTTGATGTCTCAGTAAGACTGTACGTACACAGCACTGAAAAGACGCCACTGAAAATTTCTCACTGTCGCTGCACCCTTCTTTTAGTATTAGCCACGGAGAAACCCACACCTTCCAAAATGCCTTTCCAAGTGGGTCTGGTAATATTGTTTCCACCTTCAGCTGCAAGGGTGGCATGTGGCCTGGGACTTGCCAGTGAGCATTTGGCAGCTCTGACAGTAGAGATTAGTCTACAGTCAGACATGTTATCTGACACAGAAGAACAAGAGGTCATAAGATTTGGTTCTAGGAATCAAATCTTGAAGGTGTGCTCCAAGGTTTCACACATTGAAAATATATTCTCTGAAGCGGTGGTGTTGAGTGGGGAGGACTTTAAAAAGGCAGGACCTAATGGGGTAGAAGACTTTTTTTTTGCCAAGGGCCATTTGAATATTTATGAATTATTCATGAGCCACACAAAATTATCAACTGACTTAAAAATTAACCTGCTATACTTGGTAAAATACCAACTTAGCCTACCCCAGTGTGATAGTGTTCTTGGTCAGCTGATCATACGGCCCGCAAGCCAGACAGTTCCTGCCCTGTCTTCCTTCTTCCCTGGGATTCCTTGCAAACTACTGTTATTCTCACTCCACTGGTCATGAGATGATCCAGCCAAAGATTCCTCAACAAAGCAAGCACTGTGCTATTTGGACTTTCAGTCTCCCAAGCTGTAGACAAAATAAAGCAAACCTTTACTTGTTTCCTTTACAAGAAATGCTATGGTTTGGATCTGGAGTGTTCACCCAAAAGCTTCATTATTTGGATAAAGGGGGATAACTGTGGAATCGGGCGCTGTTGGGAGGTGGGGCCTGGCTGGAAGGGGCAGATGCTTGGGGTTTGACCTGAAAGGATTGTGTTAACTTGTTGTGATTTGGAAGCATCAAGGAAAGAGCTTGCAGGTGTGTGTTGTTGACTTGTGAGCCAAGAAGGGAGAAAGGGGCCCAATTAGCAGCTTGCAGTAAATGAAGGACGGAAGAAGAAGCATTGTTATATCTTCTTCCTGGGAAAGCTCTAGCCTTGTCTGAGTTTCCAGACATCAACTTGCTTCTGATTCACTTGGCTTTCTGTCTGCCATGGGCTGAGCAGCTCTCCGGTCTCTGCCATGTACTTCCACTGTTGCTGGCTGGTCATGAGTGGGCTGCGCAAGGCCTTCTGAAACTGAGAGCTGATATGAGTCTTTCCTCCCTTAAGTTGTGGATGCCAAGTATTTTGTTCCAGCAACAAGAAAGTAATTAAGACAAGTTTCTCATCACAGATTATTTCCTTATAGTAACAACAGCAACAACAACAAAAACCTAATTACCCTCAGTTCAAGGTATGTATGAGGGAGCCTATTTCATGAAGCATTTGACAATCAAACAGCAAGTTAAAAACTGATAACATCTTGTAGATATAAGAGTGCATGATTTTTGAAAAAGGACCTGGAAGAAAAGGAGGCCAGAAGAGAGAAGGCAGAAGAAGAAATCAACTTGGGTTGACATTTTCTGTGCTCTGGTAATATGCTGCACATGATGATAGATCAATTCCTGGAGTCTTCAGTTTTATGCTGTGAAAAAAGACCATTTTTGCCTAAAGACATGTGCAACTAAAGAAGCAATAACAATATCAGCTTCTCTGCAGCCATTCAAACTGCCTTCACACTTGCTGCTCTACATGTCCTTCACAGTAACATTGTATGGGGGTGAGGCAAGAACTGACACCCTCATTTTGGACACAAGAAGACTGAGGCACCAAGAAATGGGAACCGGCTGAACCTCACCAAGCCAGTGCTGAACAGGCACTTCACAGTGGGTCAACTACCAATGTGACTTTCACTCTTCTGCAGTTCATTGTGACCTGTTTCTTCATACCACTCCTCTGGATTACTATTGGATGTGTTTTGGGATGGCCACAGAGGAGAGGCATAAGCCACATCTTAGACATCTTGTTTGCTTAACTCCCTTCTGAGTCGCTTCCTAGGCAGTAAGCACCAGGGTCTATTGGAAAAAGCATGCCTGAAGATTGTTAAGCACAGAGGACAGACTCTTTTCTCCAAACCAAATAAGTACTATTAATTTAACTTTGTATTTATTGTGACTTAAAAATTCTTTCACTTTGATCTCTGAGTGACACTTTTCTCTCAACAAGATAGGTAGTATTAATTTAACCTCATATTTGTCGTGAGCTGAAAAATCATTTAACTTTGATCTCTGTGGTTTAAAATACCCCTTTTTCTAAGCTCTTTAAGCAAAACACATCCCTTGTTCAGGACTACAACAATAGCCATATCCTACACTTAGGTCAAATTGATAACCTAAGTTTTCTTCCAGAAATATTTTCAAAATAAAATGACAGGTCAAGCTATTTTCAGTAAAGAAAGATTATCCAATCTTGTATATCTAATTACCAGGAATGAACTTAAATTCATGGCAGAGAGGAGTTAAGTTCGAAGGCAGTTTCTAAAAGAGGCTTCTTTCTAGGAAACGGGTACATTTGATTTCTTTTCTTCTGAGCTCTGTAATCTGGAAGAAGTTCCTTAACTTCTTAAAGCCTGCATTTCTTCATTTTGAACTGAGAGTATTATTTGCTTTTATGGTACCGTCTTAGTTACTTTTTCGTTGCTGTGATTCAATACCTGACATCCACAACCTGGGAAGGAAAGATTTGTTGTACTTTACAGTTTCAGAAGGTCTCCGTCCATTCATGGATGGGCAGCTGGAAAACGGAAGAATCACATGGTGGGGCCAAGTTAAAGCTGAAACTGGAATTCCTGGGGCAGAGATCCTTACAGGATGGTAGAAGAAAGAAAGAGACTGGGAGGAAGGGTGGAACCAGCACACAACCCTCCAGGTCAAGCCCCAACAATCCGCCACCTCCAGCCTGTCCCCACTCCCAAACCTAGACATGAGGCTTTTGGAGACACTCCAGATCCAATCCACGATAGGTATTAACTAAACAAAAGTATGCAGAAAGGATCTGACACAGGATCTAACTGCTTTCCCTTGAAAGCTATGCTTATAAAGTTGGCCTACCTAAAGCGGCAGTTTGGAAACTTTGGGCTTGGAAAAGTCCCACCATTCCCAGAGCCGGCAAGAGTGGTTTTCTGTGCTTCTGTTAGAACAACCAACATGGTTCATGCTGAAGCTTTGGAATGCATATCAGATTCCACCAACAGATATGTTTATGACAAGGCCCTTAAAAATGAGTTTCCCTGGGTAGTAAAATGTCACATGTGTTGTGACAATCTACCAGGAGAATAAGTGATTCTCTGACTCCAAGAGGAAAAAAATTATGAATTCTTGCATCTGATTTTTTTTATTTGTCCCATTAACCTATTTCTCTGCTGGTTGCATTTAGCATTTTCTTGCTAAAAAAAAAAAACAGTAGGAAGATTATGAACTACATTCTATCTGCTTTCCTAGCAAATTTCCAATCTCAGGGGTGGCCTTGGTGACACAAAATATTTAGTGCAGTGTCTAGATTATAAAAGTAAGCATGTGGTAAATACATGTATTTATTTTTATTATGTTTGGCCATCATCTCATATAGTTATACTCTGGTAACCAAATCTTTGAAGCTCACTATATTTGATACTTGGTGTATTTTGATGTAATAATTTTGTCCTACAGTTGCCTTTGATTGGTATTTGAAAGAAAGGTAAGAACGTGATTAACTCAACCTTCTGCACCTGAAAGCCAAAATAAATTTGTTTCACACTCTAACTACACCATAATGACAGTAACAGCAATCGAACTAACTTTAATTCAGCATAAACTGTGGCAGGTACATACTTTTCACTTTATTCTATTTCATCTTCACTAAAATGTCATTAAGTGTACACTGCCAGTATCCCTACGTTACAGCTAAGGACACTGGGACATAGAAGAACAAAGGAACTTTCAGAGATTAGTTCGTGGACTTGGGAAAGGGGTGGGAGAAAGAAGACCTGAGGCTCGGATGGAAGCTAGGGATTTATAAAAGCCTTCTGAGTCTCAGCTTGTGCCTGCATGAACACTGGGGCTTGCTCCTGTTCTTGGGAATCTGGTTTATTTCCCTGTCAACTCTTTTCTTTTTTTGAGCATCAGCTGTGTGTAAGACAATGTTCTCCCAACCTGAACTGTCCATTTTTACAAAAGAAATGGTGTAAGATGCCAAGAGAGTCTTTGTACCCAATGTGCCAGTGATTCCAGTAGACTTGTACACTTACTTATTTAAATATTTCTTATTTCAAGGGTTTTGAAGAAGCCTTAAGAAATGGGGCTCACACACTTTGGCCAAGACCAAACTTGCACTATGATCTTGGTACCTGAGTAAATTAATCAGTTTGCATGGGAACACTGCACCTGTTCAAGCACCCAACTTTGTGGATTTTGGGGGCCCACTTTTCACATGCTCCTTAAATCTCCCCAGCTTCTTAAAAAAGAAAGTATTAGCCTTATTTTACATTAATGGTCCTTCAGTGGGACGGGAAGATTCTTTTGCCCCCTTGGGTACACTGGCCATATCAAAACCACATCTCTGGTTTTCTCAATTGGGCAGGATGGTGAGCCACACGCTAGTAGCGCTGAGCTTGCTACAGTGCACAGGGTGTAACAGGAGACTCACTGGGTTTGAAATGTCAACAAAAGCACTTCTGTTGAGAAACTCTGACAATCTTTCATTATAACTTGGGGTGCTGAAGCTGTGTCAAGTTTTCATGCTACTGAATATGGAGGACACAGCAACAAGCCTGAGTGACCCCCTTTCTATTTCAACAGCTGATTCTTTTGAAAAGCTGCTATAATGTCCTCACCATCAATTACATTCGAGTGGAAGGTGAAGAAAGCCAAAGCGCATTACTTTGACAGGCACCAGCTCAAAAACAGGCTTTCTTAGATGTTTGAGACTGGGGACCCAACAAAAGAAACAGTGGCTTTGTTACTGGGTCACGCCTTTCTGACAGAAATGAATGGGTCGGAGTCCACATTTGGGGAACAAACTGTGATACTGTTTCGAACATTTTGTTTCTACCTCATACAACCTGATCTTTGTTTTTACTTGGCTTTTGCTTCTGGCAAATATTTTCCCCAAGTGAGCAGTTCCAAGCCCTCAAAAAGCAATTGGAGTGGGAAAGAGGGGCCCAGGGGTAAGATCAAGATATGAACTATCAACCCTGGCTACAGGGTGATAAGTTTAACTTCTTCACCTTCATTGGAAACCACATTAGTGAAGTGCTGATAAAACACTCTGAGCCAGTGGGTGGAAGGTGTATGTTTCCAAAAGCACTCTGCTGGACTGGCAGGCCAGCCTAAGGGGATGCTGCACTTATCTCTGTGATTTCTGGAGGGCACACACTGTCACTTCATTTATCCCAAGTGCTGTGCCTGGTAAAGCCTTGCTGATTGGGTATTAGCACTTATCTTTAAACCAGAGCCTAATCAGAAATCTTTTCAAAGGCACTAAGGAGCAAGGAAAGGAATTTTGCAGCCTTTGTAAGTAGCATCTGTGATTCTGCATGGGGTCTCTCCAGGCCACAAGTGAGAGCCTCAAGTGCTGCAGAGAGCTCTCATTTACTCAAGGGTCATTTTAGCAATTCAAATTCTGCCCCTATTGGGAAGGGGCCTATCTGATCATGGGGCCACCCCCTCTCAAGTTATGCCCTTTATACTTCACTGCCACTTTCCTTTCCCCTCTCCTCTCCTCCTTTCCTCTATTCCCCTTCCTGTTTTATGACAAGGCCTCACTATGAGACGCAGAAGGCTCTCAAACTCCTGTTTCTCCTGCCTCAGCCTCCTAAGTGCTGGGATGACAGGTATATGCAATCCTGCCCAGCCACCCAGCACCATTTAACAGACTTGGATGAACAAGACATAGATAGAGGCAATAAGAATACAGAATCCCGTGTGCAGCTCGAATTCTTATTTTTCAAAGAACAGTCCTGCTGATCTGTGCTTGTTAAAGTCATTGCTTGTTGTGAAGAATGCTGTAGTGGCTGAAAAGTAGAGCAAAGATGACTCAGTTGTATGGAGAATGAAAGACCAACAGCAATACAACAGTGAAAGAGAAAACTGCTACTTACATATTTAATGTACAAGAAATTATTTAATGAGATAGGCACATGTGTTTAATACAAGTTGAGTGTCCCTTATCTAACATGCTTGGGACCAGAGTGTAACAGATTTTAGGTTTTTTTATGTTTTGAAATATTTACATGTAAATATAATAATCCATTTCAGAGATGGCACCTACTTCTAAATATGCAATTAATTTATATTTACTTTATATAATAAAGAAGCAAAAGAGGGTCTTAAGGATATAGCTCAGTGATAGAGCACTTCCTAAATTGTTTACTAAAGGACATTTCATATTCATAGCACAGAAGCAGTTTTGTACAGCATTTTAATTGTCTTGTGTACAAGATAAAGTTTCATGGAACGAAATGAATTTTCTACATATGGCATAAGATTGCCATGTAAAACTATTTGAGATTTGGAAGACTTTGAATTTGGGATGGTCAACATGTGCCGTACTCACGGGGAGTTTGGCAGGTCTTGAGCTCTTGGACTGAAGGTGATAAGAATCCAGACACAGATAGAAGGTGGGTCCTAACAAGTAACAGTCTTGTGACAAATTTCAGGTTAAGCTACAGGCAAAGAGCCTCTCACAAGATAAGACAAATATTTAAGTGTTCAATGATTTGTGATATAAGCTGCACTTATAGTCCCAAAGTTACACATAGCCATATGTTCAACTTATGGCCTTCTGTTGGTGGAACTTTGTGGAAGTGGCGGTGTAGAGAATGTGGAGCACATGGAACACAGACATACAGGTTGATCAGTGGGAAGATTCATAAACTGAACTAATCTAGAGAAAGAAAGAATTCAAAGCCCAAAGTGGAAAGTACAATGGAAATATCCTTCCTCCAAGAATATGTGATACCAGGAGAGATGCTGATTTATTCAATGACTATATAATTGAAAGTCAGAGTTCATTTCATTAATCTCAAATGGCATTTTACCTTAACATACATCTATATTACAATAACAACTATTTCTAAGCCTTGTTAGAATATAAGCTACCTATTAACAAAAACATGGTATGGTTTCTGCTGCTTTTTTTACCTGCGTCCACTGATTTTTGCAATGCCAGGCACATAACAAAGGCTCCATAAGTATCTGTGTGTGGATGAAAAAAATTCATAAATCTAATCGGAGTGTCCCAAGTTTACAGATGATGAAGCCAATGCTAATATGACATCTGCAATTTAGCCAAAAACAGAATCTACGGATTCTGAGCCAGAGTGCCAATCCATGCTTTCAGAGAGCTGCTGTGCTTTCTACACCACCGCAATACCTGCAGCTGGATTATTTTGATGCTTTGACTAAACTCATCTAGTGGAAAATCCCTGAAAACAATATGCAGTCTAGGTTGAGTTAGTAGCTTTATTATTAATAGCAGTTTAAGGGCACGAGAAAATTAGACTTTTTCCATTCTACACATGCGTGTACTTTCTTTGTGTCTCTATACAACAGTTTTCTGCAAAGTATCTCATGTAGACCATATGGTGTTCATATCATTATTATTATTAAATATTATTATTATTATTATTTCTAGGGTCTTCCAAACTAAGAATTTAATTTAGGGAAAATAGGTTTGAAAGACAGACATCAAGAAACTTACACATAGTGGATGTTTGTTTTCATATGTCTGACTAAGGTGGATTGGAAGCCCCAGTCCAGATCCTAAAAGTCATAAAAGCTAGTTGACTACAACTGAATAAAAACCACTCTGACGCAAGGAGCCTTGTTATAGGATGAGCTACCTAAGATCTGACTTTAAATCACTGCATCCAAAATGGCTCCTCATCTTGTCAACATAACACAGAAGAAGCCTAATTCCACCTGTGGGAAGCTGCTTTCACTGCTAGAGATAGTAACTATTGCTTAAAGCTAATTGTCTTGCTGATTACACAGCAAAGAATCTTTTTAAAAAGCTGTGATGGAAATATCACATTGTTCTCTTATCATGGAAAAAAAAAGCATCCATAAGTTTGCCCCAGAATTCTGAAAAGAAACAGAAAAGTTTCTTTGTAAAGTAGAAATGGAAATTAGAATCTAGCTTCAGTTGAGGTGATTTTAATGCAAATGGTGACGAAATATCAGGCAAAGAAATTCACAATATTGCAAAATTCACACAAAATTAGAGACAACCTATTTGATACCTTTTGGAGACTTTGTCCAATATTCTCTAAGCTCCTAAAGGGATAAGCTTAGTAAAAAATGACCTTAAGAATAATTCTCCTTTGTTAGTCCCCTGTTGCTTCACGTTTCTCATGCATTTCCCTCTTGAAACTGTTTGCTTAGCATCTACAACCAACTGCACATTTGCAGATACAAAATTACATGGTAGGGATTTACCAAACTGGAAGTCTGATACCATGCAAACCACAAACATGGAATTGTCAGTGTTGTGAATCTACTGAGGTACAATATAGGTAATACTGAGAAGAAGAAAAAACAGGTTTCATGAAAAAAAATAAAAAAACTATAAAGCTCGTCCAGACATGGTGGCACAAGCCTCCAATCCAAGTACTCTGGGAGGCTGAGGTTAACAGAACTGCAGGTTCAAGTGCAGTTTGGGCAACTTGTGATTTAGGGAAACCCTGTCTCAAAGTTAAAGAAAAAAAATTAGAAAAGGTACTGGGATATACTTCAAGGTGAAGGCCCTGAAAACAAAATTGGTGGAAGTGAAGGCAAAATTCAAATACTTTAACAACATTACCATAGGAAGAGGTTGAGAAGGCTAAAGCTAAGTATAGCAGACACACTAGGGCCAGTGGGTGGTACTGAAAACTCTGTGAGGGAAGGGAATGGGTGGTGAATAGGGCAGAACTGCCTCCCATACAGGAATCCTAAGACATTCTGCTCCCTACTGGTAAGGAGTCACCCTGGCCAAGGATGGAGAAATAAATCTCATTGTGCTAATGTGCGAATTTCTTCTCGATGCTTAGTAAGTACAGACTCACACAGATACACATTTCCCTTGTCGACAATCACCAATGGAGCTACCTTTTCTGCTGAGTGACCATGAAAATGGGCCCAGCTCTTAAGCCAGAAAGATGATCACGAAAAAAGCTTCAGTAAAAGATCAAGAACATAAATTATGATAGTCCTCTGTTTTCTCTCACCCATCTGAGAAACCAATATTATGAATATTATAAATGGTAGTTTCCAATACTACTTCTCCTGGCTTCTTCAGGACAAACCAGTTGCACATTTAACACCTGTTTGCTTTTTATTGCTTGCCAGCAACTAGAAGGTGGACTTCATTACGTTTTTACACTGAGCTATGAATACGGAATCGTATCCAGAGCAATCCTGAGTGGTGGTAACTGGCAGGGACTGGGAATCTAATCTTAAGGAGAAGTGACAGAAGTGCAGGGGTCAGAGACTAAGTAAAGATCCAGTGGAGACCAGAGGAAGTTCTCTAGTTTTCTTTCTTGGCCATGCCTGGGAAAACAGGTGACAACCGTGAGCTACGAAGCAAAGGATACGATGCTGAGAAGCTTTGGAAGGCACATAATTTGGAAAATAAGATTGCTATTGACCAATTCTTCTGCTTAAGATAAATATATCACTTTGTTCTTAAGGGAAAAGCACTTGAGGTAGTTACTTCTGTTTTACCCAATTTCACACAAAAAATGGTCAAATGTTCAGATGCATATAGACATTTTTGGTACCCAGATCACGATGGACAAATATACCTATACTCTAAGGGTGCTTGAGAAGTTATCCCTAAAAGTGAAGTGAGACATCCTTCTTAACCGTATAGTAATACAGTAGCAAAAGAAGGGCACAAAGCTGACTTGTATTCTGAAGCATCCAAGTTGCGATATATCTTCAGAGTCAAAGATGATGGGAACAGAATCTGAAAGTCAGCATAGATAAAAGAAGGAAATCCAACACTGGATATTGTTCTGTATGGGAAATAAGAAGGCAATGTTAAATGTACTCCGGTGTAGGCTGAGGCCAGGGAATGCCAAGGAATAGTGAAAGAGGAAGCTTTTACCTGAAGAAACCTGTCCTGGCATGAATCGTCTTCAACCACAGAAGTTCTCATGCAGAAGAACAGAAATCTCACATTTGTTCTTTATTAGTTTTTGGAAATACTGCGTCTAACTCATTCCTGAGTATCCCCTATTTCTAAGTAGAAAGGGACCCTTGTTCCCTTCTAGAAGATGTCAGAGTCAGATCTCTTCTTATCTCTTCCTTCCTAGACAGGAAAGCCACAAATACACAATTTGAAAGGACATGATTGGAAACCTCTTTCCCAGCACTCTGACATCTGTGAAGTCCTAAAAGAGGACTGATTCGAATTCACCCTACAAGATAGGACACGGTTGGGTGTTGTGCCTTACAGGAGCTGGATGGTGCCCTGCCAATGATGCAAGTGGTACATCGTTACATGAGCTGCGTGGGACCCTATCCAGTCACCAAGACACAGCTTCCTCTTCATCAGTATCTATTAGATTTAGGATCAGAATGAATTTATGTGATTTTTAGTTACAAATAACTCAAGGGCTGTCCAGATCTACTCCATGAAACTGAAATTTACTTCATTGAAATCTCCCATTTGAGAGCAGCACCAAGTCTGTGAGCAAACAGGGGGCTATAACAGGAGTCAAAGACTTCCAGGGTCATGTTGGTAACTGATGCTCAGAATGATCTATGGCAAAGCTAATCTTTCCAATCTCTGTTTCTGCACCTGAAAAGCTAGTTGGAAGGTTTGCTATAATTTCTGAGATTTATACATCTATGAACTTATATGAGCTACAAAAATTCTTTTATAGTTGAAAAGAAGATAAATTTTGTCTAATTTATCCTTGAGAAGACTCCAAAAATTCTGATGTTTATATGCCAACTATGACAAAGGATGAGGGCCAAAAAGCTCAACATGGTATTGACAAGCGAGCTGTAGAACAGCAATAGTTCCATTTCTACACACACTCTTGCTATGGACAGAATTGTGCTTCCCAACCTCCAAGTTCACTGCTCAAGCTCCATTGCCTTATGTAACGAAGGACCCAGGCCAAATGGACTCCATGACAGGCCTCAAGCTCTCCCTAAAAGCTACTAGGCCTAAGTTTCGGTTTCTCAGAAATAAGGCAGAGCCACACATTGCCCAAGGCCGAGACTGCCCCTGAATCAGCCAATTGGGGAGGACCGGGAAAGTATCTAACATTCCTGGGACTATAGATTGCTTAATATTTTGTAACAAATATGCTCTTGCTGAATGCCACCCAATCATGTAACTGCTGAGCTGGAAACACCCACGCCGCGCTCAAACCTGATAAAAACCCTGCCTGGCTATTTTTTGGGGCTCTCTGCACGGATCCACTGCATTGGTGAAGTCTGAAAGGCCAAGCTTAAGCCCAAATAAAGGCTCTTTGCTTTTACATACGTGCTTGGGTCTCCTGGTGGTCTTTGGGGTCCCCGCGATCTGGGCATAACAGGTAACTGCTCTGCAGATAATGTCTGGAAGGGGGGTGATTGAAGTTAAGTGAGGTCAAAAGAGTAGATCCTTGATCCCAGGGAGCTGATACCCTTAGAAGAAAGTGAAGAGAAACCAGAGCTTGATCCCACTATCCTGTGAGGACAGTGGGAGAAGGCAGGTGTATGTAAGCCAGGAAGACAGTCCACACCAGAAACTGAACCCTGCCAGTCTTCCATCTTGGATTTTCTTATCCTTCAGAAACGGGAAAAAGCAACTGCAGGTGGTTAAGTCACCCAGTCCACTGTGCTTTGTCATGGCAGCTCAAGGAGACGAAGACAAGAGCCAGCTATGTTTGAGCATTTCCTGGAAATATTAGTAAACTCTGAAGAAGTCTCTTGCTTTCCGCATTTCCCTGTGAGGTGTTCTCGCCATCATTACCCTACAGTGTTTCTGTACTGTTTTGCATTTTGAAGTGTTCAGGATCATTTATTAAAGAGAAGAGAGCTATACTACTGCTTTGTTGCTTGGGGTATTACCTCCCAAGTAAAATGAAGATGAAAATAAGCATGTGGCATTTGAAATGAGGCTAAAGACACAGAAACTGAGGATTTTCCCTGGGGAATGAGCTAAAGTAGTTCAATCGAAACATTTGAAGCACTGCTGCATTATCAATGTGGTGTGTGCTCACGAAAGGAACAGTTTTCTCAAATAGTTTTTCCTCTAAAATGAGTTTTTTTTTTAAAAAAAAAACATTGCTTTCTTCTGCCTTTTCTTCCACTTCCTGCCATTATGAAATATATTTTTGCAAAGAAAATCTAAAAAGTGTGCTCGACTTAGAGCCAAAGTTGTGTATTCTCTGTAAGAAAATAAAACAAAAACAATTAACTATGTGCCATTTTTCATTCATTCAAATAACTGAAATTTTGAAACCAATACAAAACCCTTGCTGGCAAAGTTATGATTAAATTAGTGCAGTTGAAATCTACGTGTACTATTGAAAATTACCCAGAACCTCCATAAGGAAATTTAATAATTTGGGTTTTCAGGATGCTCCTGAGGCTATGAACATTGTCTAAACGACTTTCCTGTAAGATCAACAGGGCAAAGAAGACCAGTATTCTAAAGCAGGCTGTCCCAGATCACACAGTGAGTCAGTGAATCGTTCCCAGGACCACACGACTTGTCATAAAGTGGAAACTTTATCAAATATCTGCAGGTCAGTGAATACATTTAAGTGCCGAGGTCTTTGATTCCTCACCTAGAATTTTCTCCAGGGAGGTTAGAAGGTGGCCAATTTATTCAGTGATATTTGTTCGGAAATTCATCAGAACTTTAGAAAGATAATGAAATATTAATATCTGTTCTAAAACAGAAATATACTTTAATATTGTTTCTAGTAATTTGATGAACTGTTAGACAGATACTCACTACATTCACATTCACCAATCCGTAATTCTTTATCGAAAAATGCACAATCTATTGTACCACCCTTGAAACCTTTAAAGAGACTTTCTTCCAATTAGGAGGAAGTTAGAGGCTGCATCACTGCCCAATTTCTTGGATATTTAAAATCCACCAAGAGGGGTCCTCACTGATAGAGAAATGCCACAAGGCAGGTGGAATGTTCGGCTTGGTAGAGTGAAGCCAAGCAGAGGGCAAGTCCCTCAGTGTCTAGGAGGTTAGTTTCTGCCCCTGTGTTTGTCAAAATGAGCTCTTACCTGGGTTACACTTAATTTTGTTGTTTGTCAATTCGATTGAGAAGCTGAAATTCCAATGCTAAATTAAGGCCATTCATTCCATCTTAAGATCAGTCTAAGGTCTGAGCTACTCAGTCTAATCAACAGAGAAACATGAAAACAGAGACCCAGGATTCTGAGCAACCTGGGAGTGATGCCCACGTAAGGGCCTGCCCATGCCACATTCTCAGCACTGCCGTCAGGAAAGCGGTAGCCAGGCAGAAGGGACTTTTAGACAAAGTGTGTTCTTCTTTCTGTTTTGTGTACAATGCCATACATCAGGGGGAAACCTGAGAATACCTTTTAATGCAGGGCAATATCATACAAAAGGCAGACAATGTCTGATAAAGAAAAAAATCGTGTGGCAGAGAAATACGAGGCCAGCTATAATTTCTGAGATGTTATTCTGTTTTAGATTCTGCATTCCCTAAGGATCTGTGTCAAAATGTACCTTCCAGAATATGAGACCAGAGTGTAACTAAAGACAGACTTTCAATTTATATCTACTCACTCTGCAAGACTGAACACTTGTCCACATTGGGGTTAAGTACACTTTGTCTTGTGTGGAAGTAATGAGTTGGGGCTGTGGGCTATCTCCACGGTTGAGCATGTGTGTAGCATCTGAAAGGCTCAGCACACTCCTACACACACTCCTACCCACACTGATAGTTAAATACTGTATTCTGGTTTCTGCCTCTAAAAATAAAAGATCAGTTAATTTCTCTGAGGGTGTGGTAAAGTATATATTTAAATATTCCTTATTTGGACCTAGCCATGCCAGAATTATCACAAGAACTGATTTTCCATTAAAATGGAAGTGCTTCCATTGTTTCTTCTGACAATAAAAGCAATAATTCCCCATTATGGCATATCAAATGCTAGCAATATCATCAGTGTTCCTTCTGTAAAATATAGTGACCATTAAACCATCTGGCACATGCCCTTCTAAATATTTACTTGTTCGACAACAATTACTTCACATCCTGAAGTAAGTAACAGGGGCCTGCAAACTACAGCCTGTACGTATATTGCCTGTTTTTGTCAAAGCACTCAAAAAGTTCTCTGGAACACAGCCATGTTCATGTGTTTACATAACGTTTGTGGCTGCTGGGCCACAGAGCAGAGCTGAGGAACTATGACACACACCATATGGCTTAGAAAGCTTAAAATATTTACTACCTGGCCCTGGACAGAAAAGGAAAGTAACAACCTCTTTTCCATGGTCTTCACTTCCTGTCAATGTTACACCCAAAATAATCTTTCAGTATCATTTTGCCTAGATCGACCTCATTCTGTTTAAAAGACAGCGCTGAATTTTATAGAAATTTTGTAATTTATCTGGTTTCCTATTGACGATTATTTTAAGTTATTTGTACGAGTTTAATTTATAAATCTCAAGAAATGAAATTAAGAGGTATTTAAAGGTGAAGCCTGGTAGAGATGAACAAGAAACTGCTTTAGAAAATTGGAGTAAAGTATTGAATATTACTTTAAGTATTTTAAGTTTGTTTCCCAGACACTCTGGGAGTAGAAAAAGGGAATGTCAAGACATCCCAATACACAGTGAGGAAATGAATTGTAAAAGAAAGTTCAAAATTCAGCCTTTTGAAAGCTCAGAAACTTTGAATTATTTAAATTCCAATGAAATGGTCTTCTTTCTGTTAAAACCCCGTTTTAGAAAAGCAACCCACATGACTCTGTGTCAAAGCCGGAGCACTGGGTCCCGCATTTATAATGCCAGCTTCTTCACAGAAGCACTTGCTTCTGTTAAAAGAGGAGTGCATTTCTTGTTTTCCTAGCCTCAGCCCAAGGAGCTCAACCAATTAGATATCCCTGTTGAACGTCTGGGCCAGCAAAGCTATTGTGTTTTACACACTGAGAAAGCTTAAAAATGAAGTAAATGCCTGTGACACAACTGACCAGCCACTGTAAAAATGTCAAGGTTTCAGCTAGGAAACTGCTCCGTGGTGTGACCCTCTGGCTTCTAGCTTTGGAAGGTGAAATGCCTTGGTTGTGTAAAGCACTATGGTAGGTTTGGTCTCTGTGTTCTGCACCCCTACGTAACAGCTAACTGACAGATGACAGGCCTGCTAGGTGACCTTGTCATCTTAGGAGCCTGAGCTTAGATGCACCCCCTCCCAGAGACCTTCCTTGTGTGCCTGATACAAATGGGGCCCATCCTGGTGCTTTGGTCTCCAACTCTGTACCTGCTGGCCGCTAGTCTAGAGCTTAGCGTGACATTATTTCATCTCCTCATTCATTCGATTATCCATTTACCTCGTCAGGATGTGCATTCATGGAGAACAAGAACCATGCCTCCCTGGAGCTCCCCGAGATTTGCACCACCTGGCACATACAAGGCAGTGAGCAAGTACTCTACCCACTGGATTAAGGAATGAATCAGCACCAGAATCAGAGCTTGCTCCGGCCATTGAGTTCAGACTCTATAGAGACAGGCTGTCCGCATTTGACTATGGCTCCTTACAAGTAAGTCTATGGTTAAAAGTTACAATTTCCAGGTGTTCTTCTGTCCTGAAAGTAAGAAGGCATATATGCTATGGTTTGGATCTTAAGTGTTCCCCAAAAGCTTCATGTGTTGGGAACTGCGTTGTTGTTGACTTGTGGGCCAGGAAGCGGGGGTGGGGCACCGACCCTTGTGGGTGGAGCAACTGGCAGCTTGAGGTTCTTAAAGGAAGGAAGAGGAAGCATTGTTTCAGCTTCTTCCTGGGAAGGCTCCCACTTTGCCTGCGTCTGCACACTTCACTTTACTCTTGCTTCACTTGGCATCTGTCTGCAACAGAGTGAGCAGCTCTCCGGCCTCTGCGGTGTACCGTCACTGCTGCCAGCTGCCCCTGAATGGGCTGGTGTGTGTGTGAGACCTTCTGAAGCTGTGAGCTAAATGCACCTTTCCTCCCTTACGCTGTGGATGTCAGGTATGTTCTCACAGTAACTAGCACAGTATACAAATAACAGAACCTCATCCGTGTGACACAGGAATATCTTGAAAACACATCTACCCTTAGTCATTATTGCTATTATTATATATTTTCCAGTTTTTAATTAGACAAAAATGACCCATTTTGTCATTTGTGTTTAGGTAGAACTGCATTTTTGAAGCACTTCTATACACAGTCTAATTTGATTACGAAGGCAATCTCTGACACTTGGTCAACTGCGGATGCTCTAGTTACTATGAGCCAAAACAGCAAAACTAAAGGCCACGGCACTGAGGCATCTCACCCCAGTAGGACGGACCCAAGTCAGATTCTATTTTGTTATCTACTAAATCTAACTTTTTTGAGGTAAATGGATAATCAAATGAATGAGGAGACTAAATAATGTTGCACTAAACAGTGGACTAGTGTTCAGCAGGTGCAGACATGGAGACCACAGCATCAGGATAGGCACACAAGGAAGGTCTCTGGGAAGGGGTGCATCTAAGCTCAGGCTCCCAAGATGACAAGGTCACCTAGCAGGCCTGTCATCTGTCAGTTAGCTGCTACAAAGGAGTGTAGAACACAGAGACCAAACCTACCACAGAACTTTACACAACTAAGGCATTTCACCTTCCAAACCTAGAAGCCAGAGGGTCACACCACAGAGCAGTTTCCTAGTATAGCAGCTGCTCAATCGTGTCCCAAGCATTTACTTCATTTTTAAGCTTTTTCAGTATGTAGAACACACTACCTTTGCTGGCCCATACATTCAAAAGGGACATCTAGTAGGTTAGGTGCCTTGGGCTGAGGCTAGGGAACTGGAAATAGTGCTGTTGTGAACAAGCCGGCATTATAAAGGGGGACCCAGTGCTGGAGCTGTGAAGCAGAGTCACGTGGATTGCTTTTCTTAAAGGAGAAATGTATCAGAAAGAAGACCTATACTTTGTTTCTGTAAATCACTTTTATAAGAAGTATATAAAACACAAAGGTGCAACAAATATTCTATCAATCAAGGTTGACTTTTGTACTAAAAATATTAGCTGAAATTCAGATTGCCTTATTGAATTCTCACTTTTAGGGAATACAAAAATTCAATCAGCTTTTGATAATTCAAGGCTAAGAGAAAAATAACCACCTAAAGGTAGGAAATAACTAAACGAGTCCTGATTCACATGTATATTATATCAGGTTTTCTTCCTATTATAGAAGAAAAAAAAATCCAACTTTTACAATAGACCTGATGGGACTGAATAAATAATAATAATAATAATAATAATAATAATAATAATAATAAAATAATCTGAAGCAAAATCCACACTAATGGCGCTGGGCCATCTTCTCCAACGTTACAATAGCCCTGGTAGGCAGTTATGTCTATCCCCATTTATGGGAACAGAAACAATGACTTGGAAAGATTAGCAGTCTTGCCAAAAATTTCAAGGTACATGGCAGCAGAACCTGGACCAGAGCACACTTGGGTCTGGCCCCACCGCACCTACTCTTCCCACTGAACACAGTTACCTCTGCCTAATTTTTTTTTACTGTGCCTTAGCGGATAATAATCTTGAAACAGAATTTAGGAGACCTGTGCCTGTTTCTAACTCCCACTATCCCAGTGGACCCTGACATTTACTTCCCACAAAGGGGCAGCCCTTCTACTTTTACATTTTACAAGGAGGATGGGGAAAGAATGAGTCATGAGCTAATTTCTGGGAAGCAGATGGAATCCCTTCGGGGGGGGGGGGAAGAGTGTTCAGAGGCCCAGAAATAAACACCTAAGGATAAGATGCTGCCTGAGCTGGGAGCTCCAGGAAAGTCAATATAGAAATCCCTAATAGCAGTTTATTTGACTTCTACTGTATAATCATGTGACAATTTTTTAGATATATAGGAGAAACCAGAAATAATGAAAACCACAATCAAGGGGGAACGGTTAAAAATCAAATAATTTAAAATAGTATCATAGACCATGAAATCACTTGTTAATGTAATATGCTTATGCAATAAATGCAAAAAAGTCGGAATTACAGATTAGCAGAATAATGCCTATATCAGCAAGAGTCTTAAAGTCTTTTGCATGGCTTCATTTTAGGACGAGATCATTCACATCGTACCGGAAGAACAAGAAGGTTGTTAAATGAGGATGGGAGAGTGTCTGGGGTTCCAGGAAGGTGGAGTGGCAACGAGCAGGATGGAGACTGAGGAGAATGAGGCTCTTTCCATGGATCATATGGCTCATGAAAGGGGCCTTTTGGAATAAGGATTTCCTCTCGTTTCTTGCAAAATGCTTAAATCTGTGAGAAATACTCACACTTAAAAGGAATAAGCAGTTGAAAGTGGTGAAGTTCTATTACTAAGTGATGGGATTTTATAATCTTAAGTTACTCGTTCAACAGTAATGCTAAAATGAGTTTGTCAATACCACTTTACACAGCAGCTCTTTTCTACCATCCTCTCTTTCAAGTGGAAATTTCGGTTCCCAAAAGTAAGGGCTAAATGCCATCAACCTCTGTTTCAATGTGTTGCATACTCTCCATGTTTGGTACAGTGGATGCCATAAAGTAGAATGTTGGAAAACATGAGCTTTGGAAATAGAATGCGTTATAATCTTTCCCCTGAAACACTTCTGTCTCTAGTGCACAAAGCAAACACCCAAAAAGTACTAAATGAGTGAAATCAAACATCAATAATATAGTTAAAAACTACATACCTATGAGAGAGAAATGACTTTGTTTCCGTCTTCCCTTTATTCCCCCTGCTCTATGGAATATTTCTCCTTCTCTATTTAATAAAACAAAATCTCTGCCCAAAGCACACAGAGTGAGTAGCGTACAGGCCTTACTGCAAAAAACTTAACTGGGAGTAGATTTGAATTTTCCTTAGACATTTCTTCCTTTGAGTCTTGTTTTCTGTGCCATTTTTTTCATATTTTTCATGTATTAAGTTCAGTTGTGCCCAGCATTTTACAAGTCGGTGGAGATGTCTGTTAAAATGAGGATATTACCACCTCAGGGAGGTTCAAAGACAAAGAGAGAGTCACTTTTCAACAGTGACAGGAAGGAAGGAGTGCTTCTGTACAGATGAAGTATTCAGCTCCGTGGGGGTCCAGGAAGCTACAAAAGGACTTTGACATTATAAGTTCAAGTTTGGACTAAAATGGCCTCAGGATTATGTAGCTATAAAAATGTAGGTAGGTAACTTAACCTCCATAAACCTCAGCTCTATTCTCTGTAGAACAGGGACAAGGTCCACTTCATTAGGCTATTCTGAACATTGCATGAAATGCCTTCGCTAAAGTGCTTAGCACAGGGAAAATACTCAGCTAAATGTCTGCAAAAAGTTCACTGCTTAGGCAAGTCGGGGCAGCTCTGTGGAGGTAACACCTCAGTGGATTAATGCAGGAACCAATGGATGAACAGGACCTGGGAAGAGGCTGCAGGAAAGCAATTGCATGTACTAAAAGTGGGAAGCAGAAAACCCTGGGGAACAGGAAGGCTGCAGGAGGATGATTGAAACCCGCTCCAGCCTGCACAGGGTGAGGCTGCTAAGGGCGGAGAGCCTCCAGTGCCACAGTGTGGTGGTGGATATTTCCCTGTGGCTAATAAGAAGCCATTGAAGGGTGTCTGCATTAACGGTGCAGGAATTATAATGTGACACCTCAAGGAAGGACACCGCCGACAATCATCTTCATGTCATCACCAAGGTCGCAGGTACCTTAAGTTATTTCCTGCCTTACACGGAATTCCTAACAACCAGACCATGGTCAGAACACATGACACTTATTCAATCTTTAATGCCATGGACCAGCTGCTTTTAAAGTTATTTTTCTCTGCGAGAGAGGAATTTATGCCCATAGGTCTTTTTCCTCTCCAAAGACGACACCAAATATAGCAGGTGCTGTCTATACACAGGAGTGGGTGAAGACTCTGAAAGGTTTCCTGATTGCCTCTTAAGAGGGACTTTCAGTCCTTGACTTGTAAAATCTATCAGTATAGAAGAATATCAATCTAAAAAGTGTAAAATCTATCAAAAGTCAGGCACTCGGCCAGACTTGGGAGGACAGGAGGTGGAAACAAAAAGCAGGAGTCACTAAATAACACAGCATCATAATGACAGTAAAACAGAAGGTTCCTACCTGGCACAGGATTTGAGAACATACCATTAAGAGAAAGAAAATTATTAGGGGCAAGAGGTATCTAGAAAACCTCACAGCACTTGCTGTAGAGTTTTAAAGAAGGTTAGATTTAGACCACTGAATGGGAAACAAGTTATTTCCAACCTGATTTTTGAGTCTTGGCAATTACTCATGAAAATTACCAAACAAACTATAAAAGGAGGGGAAAAGTGACATAGCTTTAAAAAATTTTGTCAAAGACAAAGCACCTTGTTAAAAATAGAAAAACCAACCCTCTACCAGAACCATTGTTTCCTAAAAGCAAGCTGTGCTAATATGCAGAGTGAAATAGACCAAGCTCCAAAATGAGTCTACATGCTGAGCTTCTACTGTAGCTTAATGGATTGCCATATATTTGGTGGCTTAAATCAATGCTTTTTCGTTAGCTAAAAATTTCCGCAGGTTAGAAGCCCAGTCACAGAACTAGGTACTCTGCTAAGGGTGTATCACAAGGCTGATATCAAAGTTTCTCCTGAGCTGTGTCCCCTGCTCAAACTTGGATTTGTTTTGAAATTCAAGCAGTTGAGAATAGAACCGGTCGTTTGTGTCTGTAGGACTGAAGCCCTTGCTCTCCGGTTGGCTGGTAGCTGGAGCCCACTCTCAGGTCCTAGAAATGGCCTCCACTCATTTCCACCTGGCTCCCTGACGTGCCCTCTCACACTTCTCTCCTCTCTGGCTTTCCCAGTCGCTGACCCTTCATACTCAGATTGCAATGGGACCCTGTGGCTAGAGTAGTCACGCACTCAAAATCTCCCTTTTGACTCAGAGCCAATTGGTTAATGACCTTTATTGCCTCTTCCAAAACCCTTTTGCAATGACGTATCACAAAAATGGTATCCCGTTCAGTCCACAAGTTTCTTCCTCACGAGGTTTGTATGCGAAGAACGAGGATCTCAGCGGTACAAACAGAAGTTCCCAGGAAAAGCCCCCAGGCCTATATCATGGACCCTGCACAGTAGACAGAGTATGTTACTGGAGAGAATGTCATGCTTCACAGCCAAGTTATTTTGGGTCTGTTTTGGCATTTCCCCTTTATGCCAGATGAAATATTCTTATGATCACTAAGCAACCTTGTTCACATGTCAAGCCAGACCCCTTAGCTTTCCACCAACCCAGGAACTGAGAAAGTCATCAGAGGTGTCCCTGCCTCAGGGTGACCAGCCTACTAATTCTCTGACCAATGCTTTTAAAAAGCGCTTTGGTTTATGACTTTCTTCTGTTTTGCAATTACAAGTATTTCATGTAACTGCTAACTCATTGGAACTTGCTAGTTAGGGAAACCTAAATTCATGTTCTTGGGCCATCTGTCACACATACTTGGCTCTAGAATAAACTAACTCTTATTCTCTTCAAGGTGAAAGCTGTCTGTGTTTTTGCATCAGCAGTAGCCATCTTTGATTTCTTCCTCTTACTACATATTTTTTTGAAAGACAACTTCTGCTAAAGTATTTTAATGATATCCTTAGAAATTCATGATATAAAAATAATTTTAAATATTGCAATTGTTGCTATGTTTGAATATGCTTTGAACATGCCCTTCCCCACAGCCTCCTAAGGGTTTATGTATTTCAACTTAAATTCAGTCACTAAATGTTCATGGGTAAAAACTACTAAGGAGTTTGATAGGTGAGGGAGATTAGACAAGATCACTACAATGAGAGTGATCAGAAGCGGCACACATGTGTGATTTCTCTGGCTGTGTGAGACTTGCATGGCCTGAGGACATGGCTAGCAAGAAGGCCTTCACCAGATGCTGCCTCTGGAACTCCAGAACTGTGAGGCAAAATAAACATCTTCTCCCCATAAGCTACGCAGTTTGTGACTTTGTGTGATTAGTGACAGAAGCTGGATCACAGGGAGCCCATTTTCCCATAAGGAAGAGAAATAATGCATGGTCTACCTCGGACTTCTGAGGGTGGCTCAGACGAAAGGCCCACAAGAATGGTGACTGGATGACAGCTATGCCGTGTGACACAGCGCATAGGAAGGATTGGAGCAAAGAAATGAAAGACCTGAGTGAGAAAATAAGAAAAGAGGTTCTGCATGTCCTGGGAGAAAGGCAGATGAGGGAGTCACAACAGGGATTCAGGAGAGTTCCCACTCAGGATAGAAGACACAACTGGTGATGCTAAGATCTCGCCTGAGGAAGGTGAGAGGAAAATTCCTCAGTTTGTGTCTTGGTTACGTCTTCGTTGCTGTGACTCAATACCCGACACCCACAGACGTAGGAAAGGAAAGGTTTACTTAAGCCCACAGTCTCGAAGGTCAAAGTCCATTCAGGGATGGCTCACAGCAATCGAAGTACATGGCAGAGACAGAGGTGGAGGCAGCTTCCCCGGACAAACAGGAAGACAAGCTGAGGCTAGTTGAGACTAGTCCCAGTCCTCCAGGAAGGCAGGTGCAGCTTATGTATCCTTTCAGGTCTCTGCCCAGTAACCAGTCCCTCCTGCATCCAGGTATAGCCAATCCACACCGTTAATCCTAACTTAACTGTGATCCACCCCTCCAGACAAGACCCCAATCCACCAACATCACATGGTTCCATTGAAATACATCAGACTTTTGGGGGACACTCCAGATCCTCACCACAACAGTTTGGTTCCCCTGTAAAACCTTCAGGAGGATCTGCAACCTCTCAGGGCTCTTTGTGGAACTAGAATTTCCTGGGCAGATCCAAACAAGTACTGAATTCTGCACTGAAGATGGTGTGGGATGGACAGAGAGAAGGCGTACCGTGACAAGGACACTGCGTACACCGACGCATGGGTCAGATGAGAGGGACAGAAGCAGCTCGCTCAGTGCCCTTTGTTCTCAAGTCTGAATACTGCAGGGGAAATAAGAGATGTCAGGGAATGTGAGGCTTCTCTCTCCTGCTTGGGTTTTCGTCCTCTCCCCCAAAGAACTGCAGGAAAGAAAATCCAGACCAGATACTTGCAGATGAACATCAAGACACAGACACATACACACTCATACATTTATACATATGTATGTGTGTATGTAAATATATGTACATATATACCATATACATATATATTTACATATATGTATATATAACTCGTTATTTATATTAAGAAGAATTTATACATATTATCCATATACATATATTTACACATATATGTTATCAGGAAATAAGCCCAGGGACTTCACACTCACTCTACAATATAGTCTCATCTTTTAAAAAAAGTTTGAAACAGGTCCTGCTGAGTTACCAATGTTGCTCTGACTGGGCTGAAAATTGCAATCCTCCTGCCTCAGCTTCCCAGAGTGCTAGGATTATAGGTCCACACCACCGGGCCCAGCTAAGAGCTATATAAACTCCCATAAAGCAGCAGGGCATTTATCTCAGAATGATGCTATAACTGGAACTGGGGACTGCGATTCCACAGTCAGAAAGACAAAAGAACAAGAAAATCCAAGAGTTTTGCTGGTGAACGACCCTGCCAACGCCCTTGTGTCTATCATTACCTATTCCTGCCTGCTACCTCCAAAGGTCGTCACCATGATCTCAGTGAGTCAGAAAAATATGAGGAATTATGGAGGTTGAATGACCTGCCTCGGGCTGGGATGCAACGGGAGCCACGCTGAGATCAGAACTCCCTACTGTCTTTGCCCCTGGCCTTTGTTCAACCTTAACAGAGTGCATGTTCTCTAAAACAGAAGCTTTTCCTTTGGGGCAATAGGATTATGGAAAATTGCACCAGGGATAGAGACGCAATGATTCTAAGGAAAACACTGCAGGCCACCTGACCCTGGGCTTGAGGCTTCTAGACTGTTTCTAACTGTGGAAGCTGAACTATGGTGCTCTGGCTTCCCCTCTGTGGGAAGGATGGATGGGAGGATGGGGGAGGGGATGGATTTGGACTGCACTGTGGCCCTGGAGTGGCCAGGCTTACGGCTGTTTAACTTCATAAAGATACATAGTGATCTTTATAGGAATTATACCTAATTTCTGACACCTTGCAAAAAATACCATGGCCATTAAATTGAGCAATAGCTATGCAAATACGAGAACTCCGCAAACCTTTATTTGTAGAATTATCGTGTGACCTAGTAATTATTTTTCTGTTAGTAGCAATATGCCTCAGTGCATGAGAAGCAGGAACTCAGCTAGATATTTGTCTATGAACATTCGCGGCAATATAACGCACAAGAGTCAAAATGTGGAAATACTCAATTAATTCATGGATAAATGGATAAACAAAATGTTATACAACTCTACAATGGAGTATTACCCAGCCCAAAATAGAAGTAAAATGCTCACATATACTACAATATATCTGAACATTGAAGACGATATATTACATGAAATAATCCAGTCACATAAGGGCACATACTGTATGATTCCACTCATCTAAGGAACCCAAAGTTGTCAATTTTTTACCGACAGAATGAAGAATGATGATCTCTAGGGGCTGAGAGAAGGGAGCGATGGAAAGTTATTGTTTAATGGATAAAGAATTTTAGTTTGGAATGATAAGAAACATTCTGGATGTAAATTAATAGGGATTGTTGACCAATAAATTAATGAACTTAATACCACTGAATTATAAACCTGAAAATGATTAAGATGGTCAAATTTATGTCAAGTATTTTCCCAGTGTTTTTTTTTTAAAGATGAGGCAATAGAACACGATTCCTCTTTCCCACATGTATCAGGGACTACGCTGGGAGGGGCCACAGGGTGTAGGGCCTGTGACAGGGGGCGGGACACAAGAGCTCATATTAGCATATTTCCAATGCCTTGGGCCTGGCAAGGGAAGTTTTCACTAAATACACAAGGAACAAAATGAATCCTGGCTACTCTGTGAAGTACCACTACCTGTGGCTTTCTCACAACGTTGTGCTTTCTGAGAATTTATTGTCTCCTGGGTGTATTCGAAAGCTGCCTTCCCAACACTAGGCAGTCCTATGAAGCTTAGTTATGAAAGTTGTTCATGGATTTCCCATCTTCCAATCCTATATACTAAGAAAAGAATAAGGTTCGGTAGTACAGACTCTACATTGTTAAAAAAATATATGCAACATGTTATTTGGATTAAGATGAATTTATTACAGTATTATGAAATAGAACATAATTTATTATTCAAGATAATTTAGGATATCCAGTGAGTTCTAGTTCTGCCTGGTTCTTAACATCAACTAGAAAACTTGTTAAAAATACATCGTGTATGGAATCACCATTCTTATAGCTGATTTAGTAACTCTAAGATATTCTTTCGGTGTTTAATTTTTCGTTTGGTCATTTTCTTTAGGTACTATGCAAAAAATTTGAAGCCCTCTGGTCTTATTACCTCAGGTGTATGTCTTGCTTCTCAATTTAGTTTATCAACAGTATGAAGAAATATAAATTAGTTTATGAACTCTAAGAGGGCAAGAAATATGTGTTCCACATTTTTATCACCTACATTACCTACAGATAAGTGCTGAGTAGACTAAGAATGTTATAATCAAAAACAACTTACAGCATTGAATCTATCTTAACATTTCAAACAGAAAACTCAAATGAAGCTTTCTCAGGCAAGCATTTGTGTGGGCATGTATGTATATAAGAAAATAGATGCATGCATGTGTAGACCTTCTATACATGACTAGTAACAACTGATTTGCCCTTTAGGTCCACATCTGTTTATTCAAATACTATTAAGTTAGAAGACTATGGCTTAAAATATTTTTAACCATGATAAAATCTGAGGCAAAAAAACTGCATTTTATTGGAATCAAGGTATGTATATTTAAAACTAGAATGGCTGAAACAGCTAGGTACAGAGAATGGCTACAGACACAAAGCATTAGAATTGCTTAAAGCAATAGTTATGTTGATGATCAAATATAAACAATTCTTTACCAGGTAATATAAGTTGTGACTAAATTCATTTTATATAGAAATATCTGTTTTTAATACTACACCCAAACTATTGTCTCTGTTAAAAATTCCATAGTAGCAACACATCATTTGTGCTTCCAACAGATCTTCAACCAGATGTCTCTTTTAAAAGGTGACTACACTGATTGGTAATTCACTGGTATTTAAGTATAAAGCAGGTCAGCATCTTCAAATTAGAGAGAATTTCAGGTTCAGAAAGGGCTGTAGAAAAACACATTTGGAGATGGAAGAAGCAGCATCTTATCTCTCATAGCCAAAACAGACCTCCAGAGTAGTTTTCAAAGTGTGTAGCTGGACCAGCAGCATCAGCCTCTTTTGAGACCTTGTGGAAAATAAGAATTATCAGTCTCCCCACAACTGCAACTCCTGAGTCAGATGCTCTGGTGGTGGAGTCCAGGAATGTGTACAATTTGAGAAAAACGTATTACCATATTAAATAATTCAAGAAGGCCATCAAGGAAATAAGCTTATTTGTAGCAGCCTCACTCGTAACACCTAATAGCTTCCATACAAACACCGGCTCATGAGCTATCAGAAATTATTGCATCAGATTACAAAATAACACATATCATTGCATGAATGTCAGCATATAATGCCATGAATTATATATCATGGATCAGACGGGAACATTTTGGTGAAAGAAATAATCTCTTCCTCCTCAGGTGTGAAGTTTAGTGGACATGCAATGAATGTTCAGAGAATGTTATATGTGAAATCTAAACAGTATGGAAACAAACTTCAAGAATGAAAATTCAACATCTCTTCGTTCATTAATTTGCTTTGCAAGTCATTCTGGTTCTTCTCCTGCCTTCACTGCCTGGGCCCAGAGAACTGAACATCAACCTCCAGCAGATACAAGACTTATCCATTCAGGTATGCTTTCAGGAAACTTCAAGCATGAAGGCTTGGCTGAGGTCATGGCCATCTAGGAGATTGGTCAATAACACTATAGGCTCACCCTCTTTGCCTACTTTTCCTTAGGTTACCTCATTCTCTGAACCTCTGATGTGGTGATCCTTTCCTTGGGGAAAAAACCTGAGGCTTGGGAAACTGGTGAAGGAGAATATCAGTGTTATTACAGTCAACAAATAGAAGATCTGTACCTTGAGAAATCCAACAGTCAAATCACAGGGCCTACTACGATAAGTTCTTTGAAGGTGGGGAATATGGTCTGTTCTCTTCATTGGTAGATTCTTGAACTCTAGAATAGTGCTGGAAATACAACAGGCACCCCCAAAATAATTACTGCTTAGGGGTCAGAAAACTCTCCTTTCCCAAAATTATCTTGACTTGTACATTAGGTGGAATAGGCCCGTTGTTAAATAGGAAAAGTTAAAATATACAAGAGCTCAACTACAATAGAGCAGAGCTATTCAGTAGGACTTCTGAAACAAGTCAAATGTTCTACAGCTGTGCTATCCATTAAGGTAACCACAAGCTGTGCATACTCAAGGTAAAGTTGAAATGTGATTTGTGTGAGCAAGGAACTGGAATTTTAATTATTTTAAATTTAAGCAGTGACTTGTATCAGTTTGCTATCATGTGAGATTACATTCCAAGGAGGCTTGGGCTCTAGGGTAGTGGGGACTCTACCATCTGCAATGTATAACCTTTAAGGTCACCCTGATTTTTTTCTATCTGGCCATTAGAAGAAAAGAACATAGACAAGTAGAGATAGGGCAGCTTTATAGATCCAGCATGCAAGTGGTAGATACTTTGTCTACTTTTACTCCATAAGTGATAACCAGCCACATGGTCATCTGAACACAGCAGTCTGGGAGATGCTGTCTGTGGCAATAATTCCACATCATGGAAGAAGGAGGCATTGTTATACTTTGGAACTATAATGTACTCCCAAAGACTCATCATGTATGCTGGATGCTGTTAAGAGAGAGGGCCTGGTCGGCAGGGGTGAAACACTGGAATGTCACCAAGAAGGGAAGAACAAAACCTGGAAAGGGTAGCTCTGCCTTTCCTCCCTCATATGGTTTCTGTCTGCCATGCAGTAAGCAGCTAAGCCTCTGCCATGTGATTTTACCCTTACCAGCCACCCACGAATGGACTGCAACCTTATGAAACTGTGGGCTAAAATAAATCGTCCCTCTCTTAAATTGTAGATGTCAGGTATTCTATCACAGGTAGGAGAATGTATCTAAGACAAAAATTTTTGTACCAGAGAAGTAGGGTCGCTGTTGTGACTTTAGCACAACAATATAGTTTAGAAGCATTTGTAACTAGTTTATAGGAGGAGTTTGAAAAGGTTTGAAGATGCTGATTAGAGAAGCCTTAGAATGCTGTAAGCCAAGTTTGTTGGGAGATTCTAGCTGGTTTTCAGAATACCAGAAGGCTGACTGAAGTGTGGATTGTAAAGTCAAGGTTCAAGAAGTTTCATATGAAAGGAGAATTTTAGTGTCAGTTGGTCTACACCTATGTATGCTCTTCTCTGGTAAAAAGCGTGTCAGCATTTTACCCTTGTCCAGAGACTTTGACAAAAATTGAGATTAAGGGCAGTAGACTACTTAATCTGATAGAATCTTCAGAACAACCCAATGTTCAGGCTGTTATGTGGGTGCTTTTAGCCAGCTCTACACTCACAAGAAGAAGAAAAGGGCAGATGTGTTTGTTAAAGATATCAGTATTCAAAAGAAGTACTTAGGACTATGAAAGACAGCTTGAGGATGTCAGGAATCAGTAAGATCCCACTTTTGGGGGTTAAAGGTGGAAAGGCAAAGGACCTTATTCTGAGAATAATATCCCCGGGCATCCTATAAGGGCAAAGAGAAAAACATGTTTGCCAGAGCTCAACCATCTTAAAATTCAGAGTCCTCAGCACTGTTTGTCCAAGGGGTCCAGGTTACTGCTGAAGCCAATGGTGGGCCTTGGCAGTATCCACCCGGTCCCGGCTTTGTAGGTATGTAGAATGCAAAAGTTGTGCGGCTACAGAGGCTCCATCCAGACGCCAAAGGAACGCTTTGGAGGCCAGTGTTCCCCTGGAAAGGCAACGCATGAAGTTACAAGGGAAAGCCCAAGATGCAATGGCGATCCTGGAAATTTAGAGATGCAGAAACATGGATCCTCTGCTGAGGAAGGCTAGGTCAGCCTTGAGAAAAGGCCACAACTAGTGGCAATGATGTAGGGGTGGAACCCTTAGGAATTCACATCTCACCACAGCTTGCCTGAGGTGCTGAACACCTCAGCTGAGGTGTTCAGGTGCTGAGGTGCTGCAGAATTTAGTGGAACTGCAGGATTGTCCTGCTGGGTTTCACTCCTGTTTAGGTGTGATTACTGTCTATACTCTCATTCCTCTCTTTTGGAATGGGAATGCTTACCCTCTGCCATTGTACGTTGGAAATGTTTAACCTTTCTTTGGTTTTCACTCTTACAGCTAAGAGTTTGCGTTGACTCTCAGAAGAAACTTTGAACTCAGACTTTTTAGCAGCATTGGAACTGTTAAGACTTTGGCAACTCTGAAAAAGGTCTGCATACATTAGAAGGACGTAGACATGAGCTTTCAGGGTACTAGGAACAAAACGTTATCATTTGGATCTGTTATGACCCCCAAAAGCCTCACGTATTTGGATACTCTTAAGAGGTTGGGCCTCACTTATGCAGGCAGAACTGGGGCTTAACGCAGAATGGACGAATCCTAGGGAAGGACCTGCAAAGGGCAGCTGTGCCCTTGTTCCTTCCCTTGGCTTCTTTCTGACATGCAGTGACCAACTAAGCCTCTGTCATGTGATTCCACATTTCCAGCCACCCATGAACAGACTGTGACCACTAAAACTGAGCTAAAATAAACCTTTCCTCTTTTAAGCTGTGGATATCAGGTGTTCAGTCCCAGTAACAAGAAAGTAACTAAAACAGGCATACATTAATTTGGTAACAGTCAGTTGTCTCTACCATGATTGACTCTTCAGAACCCAGCTTGTTTTTTTTAGGATTCTTCCTTCCAAATACTAACCTAGTGTGGTAGTTACCCTCTTGTCATTGAGACAAAATACTCCAAAACCTGCAACTTTAGGAGGAAAGTTTTACTTGGCTCACAGTTTCAGAGGACTTAGTCCCATTTCTGCTGGCTGTAAGCAGCAGAAGCAAAACAGAGAAACCTGATGAGAAAAGCTGCTTAAATCATAGTAGGCAGAAAGCAAACAGAGAAAAGGGAGGAGCCAAGGACAAAAACATACCCTTTTGGGTATCCCCATGACCTGCTCTGACGAGGCCACTTCCTCAGAGCACATTCAGGTATGAATTCATAAATGGATGAATCTACTAATGAATAGGGTGCTTGCCAACACATTCACCTTCCAAAAGTCCCACCTCCAGACCCTTGAGACTTCTTTGGGTCACTTTTAGACCTAACTATGGCACCAAGCCTGACCTTGCCTAGCTTCTGAGACCAGATGAGATTGGGCTTGTTCAGGCTGGTATGGCCACAGACAAGCGGTCTCTATCCCTTCCTCCCCTCCACTAATCCTATTCATAGACTGTAGAGATGGATGAAAAGTAGTCAAATATTTCATTCAGTTGTCCATAGGCATTTAGGCAGCTAATGCTAGAAAATTCCTTGAACAGGTCTTTCTAGTTAATAAAAGTTCGCTCCTAATGAGGCTTATCTTTCCCACATAATCTGCATGACAGATTTTATATTTTCTTTTCCCTTCAAGTAAAACTTAACTGTATTTCCTTTTAGAGTGAGCCGGAGGATGTTATTGAACCAATTAACATTTCATGTAAAAAAGAATATTCACAACTCTATGTTAAGAAGAGTATTCAAATTCCTATCATTTTTTTGAACAAACCCATCTCCCTGATGACATGACTGCACAGAAACTCAAGACTAAAGCACAAACAGAAGCAATGACCAGGCAGGGGACTGGAGGCAGGGCTGTGGGATGGATGTTTACTTAACCTGCAGAGGCAGCTCTCAACACCCCTGCAACAAAGGGATTAAAAAGATGTGGATGCTGGTCTAAACCCGAAAGGGAAGGATGTTACTAAATCCTGATTCTATCAGCCTCAGGACAGATTCAAAACCACTTCTCAGAAAGCAGGAGAGATGGAGAATAACAGATCTCTTCGCCCAGAAATTCATCAAACTTGCCCCTGCCCTTGGTTAGCAGCTGTCAAAAAATAAAAATAAAAAATAAAAACTTCACTCTGCTTCCTTGGAACTCAGCACTTAAAATGTCACTTTCCTGGTGGTGACTTACGTACCACTTTTGGGAGGGCTCTGAATTTTTGGTTAACTTAAGCTTTTAAGTCTTCTCTCTCCATGGACTCTGAGCTGTAGGAGAGGCAGGTATGCTCATCTTACATAACTGAATCTGTCTAACATAGCACTGTCTGGCACAGTTCAGTACACAGTGACCGTGTAAGCGTTCATTTTGGTCGGCAGGGCCCACAGAGCTATTTTGAACAATCTGACTTCAGATCCTCGCTGGATCATCTTACACAAAACCCTTTGCTTCTCCAAACTTTAGATTTCTCCTTTAAAGCTGGGATTAGCAAATTAGCCTGTAGGCCAAACCCAATTTGGCCAATTTCTGTGTAGCCTATAACCTAAGAATGATTTTTTTTTTAAATTAGTGAGGATTTATGCAAAGCAAAATTAAGAATCTAATTGAAACCATATGTGGAATCTCAAAGATAAAGATCTTTATCTAGCCCATCACAGAAAAGGTTTGTCAACTTCTGCTATAAAATAAAGAAAATAATAAATGAGAAGAAGAGGTGTTTTGTTCTTTCCAAATCTCTTCCCGCCCTAAACTGTATTGGGATAATCTCACATATCTTTATTGAGATACATTTCACAAGGAGTCCAAACACTGAGTATATTGACTAAATACCAACTGGTTGATATAGAGTAGGGATTGGATCATCATCTTTTCCTCTATGGAAACCTGCTGGACCCCTGAGGCTCTTACGTGCAATTTGGAAGCCTCCACCCAAGACATCCATGAAGCCATTTTTTGACCTTTGTTTCTCAAGGGAGAAGTACTTAGTGTTTGTTCCCAGGCTTGAGGCCTCCTCCTCACTTTATCCCTTATTGTTTAAAATGACTGGTGAATTAATCTCTCTAACCTCTATTATTCAGAAAGGGAAACATGGTAGTACCTACTTCTAGGGTTGCTGTAAAGACTAAAGATAAACATGCATAACCACATCGAGCAGAAGGCCTGGCAGAGACTGACACGTCAATCAACATGAACTATCATCAATATAGCGATTCATTCTTTTTTTTTCTTGTTTCTCACACATGCCTGCTTCTTGGAAAAACTTCAACACTACCATCCAGAGGTCAGTGAGTCACACACTGAAAAGGATCCAACCATGTTCCACACCAGGGAACACTCAATATGTATTAACCAATCAATACTGTTGGCAAAAGACTCAGGACCCCTCAGTTGAGAAGCCCAAGGAGAACAGGAAACAAGCATTCTCCAAAATCCTGCTTACCTAAGCCCAGACCCCGCCTGACACCCTCTGAACTGCAACAATAAACACACACACATACACAAAATCACACAATCACATATACAAATAAAATATTTTGCTTCTAACAAGGGGCAACCCAGCAGTTTTCTCATCACTTCAATGACAAGTTTATATGCTCTACATTGTAGGCAAAATATTTTTGCTATTTTCATGATTTTCTTGGCTTCCTTCCCAAGGAATTAATCATTTCCACAGCACCAGGAAGAAGCTGAGAAATTGCAGACATGACTGAATGACATGATGGTGCATTCCCCGCACCCACGCAGAATTTCTCTCTGTACACAACATTAAACACGTTCAGGGGAAACGACTTGTTGCAGTGGGGAAAGTCTAGAAGTAGAACTCTTTCAGGGCTCTTGTTTCACACAAAGGGCTCAGATGGTTCCAGTCTGACTTAGTTCTTTGTGAGTTTTCAAAATCCTAGGCAATAAACTCCATGCATTCAAGGTTTTGTAACTAGGTCTAAATTAAACTCATATTCTCAATGAATCGACAGGACACAGCTGTTCTGGAAAAGCAACTAAGGTTATGAGTAAGAGGGCTGACATTGTAGGCAGGCTTGGGGTCAGTAAATTGGACTCAAAACCAATTCTACATCATCTTAGGCTTCATTTAGCAGAATGAGGAGGCTGTACCTCAGTAGAGCACACCTGTTAAAACAACAGACTTTGGAGGCCAGCACAATGTACTTGAACCTAGTGTCTGCCTCCTGCTAACAAACTACCTAATTTCTCTGATGATCTTTTCCCTCTTAGCAAATGTCACACAAGTTGACTGAGGGCATTTGAAATACAGTGTAACATAGGCTCAGCACACCCTGCAAGAATGAATACAATAATAAATAGTGGTCAGACCACATATAACAAGATAACTTTAATCGTACAACCTGTAGTAATCAGCTTAGGAAATCCACTCTTCATCTAAAATAAACAATTCAAGAAGCCAGCTTAAGCCAGGCCTGGTAGTACAGGCCTGTAATCCCAGCACTCTGGAAGGCTGGGGCACGGGGATGAAAAGTTTAAGTATAGCTAGGTTGCTGTATCTAGAGGTAGTATAAGAAAGTGAACAATGAGTCTAATAATTTGACCCAACTGGCCAGGATTTGATGACCTAGAGTTTTCATAATTTTCGATTCTATTTCCAATTGAAGATTAATTAGACAAAGCTGAACATGCGTGTCTAAATGGCCCATAGGACTGCCCACTCCTAGTTGACTGTGTTAGTTACTTTTCATGGCTGTGATTCAATACCTGACATCCACAACTTAAGGAGGAAAGATTTATTGTAGTTTATAATTTGAGAAGGTCACAGCCCATTCACAGGTAGTGGGCTGGAAAATGGTAGAAGCACATGGCAGGACTGGAGCAGGAACAGGTCCAGAGACAGAGCTCCAGTGGCAGAGATCCTCACAACAAGATGGTACAGAGAAAGAATGGGAGGAAGGGGGTGGGGGGACAAGCACATGCCCCTCCAGATCAAGCCCATATTCTTCCACGTCAAGTCCTAAGTTCCCACCCGTTTGAGCCAGGTCTCAGAGTACCCACAGGCACATGAAGATTTTAGGGGACACTCCAGATCCAAACCATGTCATTGACTATCTGTAACTTCTCTACAACATTCCACCAGCACATAACTGAATTCATCCCTTTTGCATATGATCAAGAGTAATTACTCTTCTGTCTGCCTTTGAATCTCTGCCAAAACATAAATGATGGGTCGCTCATTCTCCTGTTACAGGAAATTCAGAATAAATGGCCATTGTTTTCTTTGCATTTATCTGGTCTTCAATGAATTTCACAAACTATCACTCCTTCTGGCCATACCCTGCACCATCACATACATTGTCACATGGAGAGTTAACAAAAACTTCATTTGTCGATAAGCCAGTGTTGAGATTTCCATTACATAGAAAAAAGCCAATACCAAAGACGGCACTATGATTCTCTAAGCGTGAGCCAGCCTCTATTCACTCAGAAAGGACTGCATGCTTCCGCAGCACTCACTCCTCTCCAAAAGGCTTGCCCACGTGCTCCTTCATTGGCCATCAACTTTATGAATGGGTCATAGGCAGAGCTGACTCATCTTTTAAGCTTGGTAGTCACAATGGTGAACGATAATTTTTACTGTATCTTTTTGAGAAAAGAAATCCACAGAGGAGCAGTACTTAGGGAACTTTAAAGTCATAATATGTGCCAGTCATTGTACATATAACGATACCTGATCAGGTTGCCTCTTGGCTTTCCTGCCAGGAGCACCAGGAGTCTTCCCTTTATTTTTCCCTCTGTCTCCTCACTCTGAAGGAGACAAACTTGGGTCCTCTCCTCTTGGCTTCTTGGCCAAGAGCCTTTCTTTTCTGTTTAATTCATTCAATAAACTGGGGCTTGCTTTTTCTTTTTTTAAATGCCCTTTGTACGGATGAGCAAAGCGATGGTGACTATGTGCTGTCAGTTTCAGGTTCTTCGTATAACCTCTCAGCTGTATTTTCTGAGTATTAATCCTTCCTGTTACTCGTTGTCAGCTATTGGAGCTAACATGCTGAAAACATTGAAAAGACTCATTATTACACAACTTGTAAAACAATCTGGAAGTTCGTTGGCTTATGGGAATCTGGTCCTAATTTGCAATCCAGTATTACCACCCTCCAAAGCTTTCCATCGTTCACCAAACAAAATTAAATTATATCTTTCCAAGGTCTTCCTCTCCCTCCTCAGAGCCAGTAGAGTCAGCTATGTTCTTAGTTCTGATGATGCAACTTCAATGAATTTATCCCAAGTATACCATATAAGATTTATTCATCCCAGCCCAAGTACTATTAGGTCAGAATCAATTTTAATTAGACACATGTCTATTTTCCAAGTACAGAACCTAGCAGGAAGCATATCTTCTCCATGTCTTTTCCTAGTCTCATAAATTATCCTTTATTAAGATACACGCTTAGAATTCAAATCTGCAAAATGCGAAGTTGACAGCAAAGTTTGAATCACCTAGATAGTGCTTCTTTCTTTCAGTCATGCCATAATATCTTGATACCCATCATACCAGAGAGGCAGATGGATGCTTTAGATGTCAGGCTTGAAGATGACATTCTGCTGCTGCTTAACAACAGGCTCTTAGGAGAAGATAACCCTAATTTCCAGTGTTTGCCAATTTCTTTGGTGTAAGCACTCTCAAAACGGCCAATTTCAAGTTCTCAGTATGACTACATGGAATTCAGAGCTGGGAAGAGATATAGGGTACCCACTCCATACAGACGCTATAGACTAGATAAACCTCCAACATAACTAACCACAAACAAATGTAAACTAATATGAAATGATGAGCTTTTAAGTATTCATTATTATTTTGTTTACTTAAATATATGTTTAAAAATTATTGAACTTTAATATTGGTTAATTGAACTTTAATAATGTTTACATTTGACCATTTATTCATGGACCATTTTTTTTTTAATTTAGCAATTGATTTTCATGGACTGGTGCTGGTTTGATCAAATCACATTACAAGGTCAGAATTTCAGGTACAGACTATAATAGCAATCCGAAGGTTATTCTGAATGCAGCCTATGGGAGTTCTGGGAAAATAATCACCCACAGATTTTTGAGCAGTTACGTCTCACACAGTACAGGTAAAGAATAGAGAATATTCCCATTTTTCCACACAGGTCTTGTTGGTCCCTGCACCGTGCTTCCCTCCTTCCCATTTGCCTTGTAGCTCACATGTCTGTGCCTCCCGGTCCCACCACACTGCACTTTGGGGGGTGAGGACGCTGCTAGCCATTCACCGCGATGGTCCCGGTGCCAGGACCTCAATAAGTGTTTGTTGAAAGCACAGATAGAGGAAGTATGTGAGCATCTTCTTTGTTTCTGTCACTTTTGCAATGACATGATAATGGCCGTGCTGCAAGAAACACGGCCAGGGACTTAGATTTTTGAAGCAGGAGTGATGAAAGGGTAATTCTTTCATGAGTGTGACCTAGTACTGCTATGTTCAAGAAATTCTTGAAAATGCATTCAATATATACATGCTAAAAGAAGTAAGGCTATAAATAGTATTTATTTGAGTGCTAGGTGCGACGCCTTTTTAGATAGTTTATACAAAATGGCTGGCATGAACCAACAATTAAAAGGTGTCACAGCACACAATAACACAGAAGAAAACAAAAGCAATATTTCCCAAGATACTACTTTAATATATGCTACTATTAATGAGGAAGTCTTAATAAAGAATGGAAAACTTCATTCTTTTGTCTGTACAATTTCAAGAAGTGGTACAAGTAGCAAAAGTGTGAACATGCTATTTTATACGCCATGTAGTATTAATTCATTTAATCTCACGACTCTGAAATGCATCATGAAGAAACTGAGGCACAAAAAATGACATCATTATCCCAAAGTCACGTAGTCAGAAAGTGATTAAGCTTCTGTTCTTAATCATCATGCTACATACTTCTGCTGTCAAAACAAATGACAGTAGCACTCCAGGCTTTCTTTGGAGTCAGAATTTTGAATATTGGCAATTGAAATTGCATTAGATTATACACATAAGTTTGATTTTTACAAGACTGGCACTGGGATCTTCTGGTTTCAATATTCTTTATTAAATTTTTCATTTGCAATTGGTTTTTACCTCTTAATGAGATACTTAACATACCTGGATTGTGATAACTTTTTTTGTTAAGAAAATTTTACGACTAGCGAAATCATAGAGGTCAGCAAAGGTGGTAGGATAATTTAGAAGTTAAACATCATTATAAAAAGGCCATACTTTTGCAGAATAAGTTAGAAAGAGCTGGTCTAATTAACTGATCCAAGCTCTTAGCTGTATTTTGATGTAGCCCAGGCATGGATTCTGGCACAATGGGCTCTCCAGACTGCCAGACCCAAAATCAATTTGTAAGAGAAACAGCAATCAGTCATTAATTGATTTCTGATTCCATTCTGTCTTGAATTATTGGTCACCTACAGGCCCTGGCATATAAAATAATGATTAGTGATTGGCTATACCTGATGGCAATTTGGTTACTTGTCCATAACAGACCGCTGGATTTGCAAAACTGCCATTTTCTTGGCATCCAGTTACTGAATGAAACCGCCTTTGTATTACATCCATTGTTTGTCTTTAAGTATTCACAGTCCATGGAAGAAATAATAGTATGCAAGGAAATAACCGCACAAAGCTTTTTTAAATGAACAAAGCTTTTGTGTTAGCATCTTGAATTTCTCACTTTGAGGTCTACTACACATTTGCTTCTGATGATAATTTAGAAGCACAGGCTGGTAGTGGTGGCCACAAAAAATAGACTCACTATGAAATGTAAGTAGGACCTCTTTCCAATCTTAAAATGTGAAGTTCAACTTGCACATCTTTTGTTGCTAGACAACCAATCAGTATCTATTAGGCCAGTGAAACCTAACTTTATACCTGCTGAGTCTTACAGTCTTTCTCTCTAAAATAAAGGCTTGGGGTAGAAAAGGAAAAACAGAAATAAAGTCAAAGAAATATCTGCATTAAGAGCATCAAAACCATCGTGGTCAATTTTAGACTGTCATATAAATGTAGGCAAAAGAAAACTAATGTCCTCTGCCATCTTGTGTATATAGTTTTATGTGAAACACGATATTCATTTCTCCTTTAACATTTCCATTCTCCTAAACAAGGAAATTTTTTCTTGAGGTTGTTCTTGGGCACCCTTATTATTGGAAAAGCATTTTCTTTTCAATGTCTCAGAAAGTTATTTAGAGACTACACGGTATGCCAAACAATAATTTTGCATTTATAAAGTAATATCATGCTTCAACATCTAATTCTTCATCCGGTAATAGAGAGTCAGCAAAGGATATTTTACCTTCAGTTGGGCCCTGTTAGTCTTTCTGCCAAGCTTATAGGTGCAATACATCATGCCTGGAGGCCCTGTGGTATTATATAATCTTCCATGCGTAACTTGAATTAGCAAGGAAATGACATATTTATATAGCAATTAAAACTATGTTTAGCATCCCTTAGGTGCCACCCCTCCCAATTATTTACCTACAAGCTCATTAATCATCTGGCAGGATGTAGTATGAGAGAAACAACAGTTGTTTCTGTATCCATTGCTAATACGACACAAGGAAACAAAGTCTAAATTTCTGTAACCTTGAAATGTCGCCACACACTGATTGCACTTGTGGTTAAACACAGCATGTTCTTCTGAACAACACTGTTTGAAGTTGTCACATCCTTGAAAGCATGAAGATCATGTGCTTTCATGTTACTCACTTCCCAGAACCATATATCTCTGAGTACAAACGAGAGAGAAAGGGAAATACACTCATTCCCAGAAGCCCCTTTGGTTTGATAGTCTAAAATAGATGGTTCTTCAGTGCTGTATGATTCCAGAATCCATTGGATGTTCCAGGGTATTTGTTCCAGGCTAATCACAGATTACATTGTTTTAAAAGCACAGTAAAACTGGTGTGTATCTTCCCAAACAACACATCACAAAAGGAAAAACAATAGGTGAGCATACCTTAAGTTGGTTGACCTTTTTGAAACAAATTTGGAGAGGTCCAAAATTTACTGAACTACAGAATAATCTTGAAATTGTTTTGGCTGATCCAAAGCGCAGACAATCAAACATGGAGAAAAGAGCCTGTCAGGGCTTCAGTTGTATGAATAGATGTGTAAACTAAGAATGGCCATGTAGCTACTATCACTAAAATAGCTTGGAAGGCTTTGTGACTACTTCTATTCCTAATGGAAAAAAAATTATCTTCATTACCCGATAAAAGGTATGGACTTAAGGATTGAGTTCTCTCCCAGACTTAACTAGTAACACTGTCCTCCCAATTCTCCCCCCTTCTCCTCATTCAATAATAAAGATAGACATGGAAAAGACATGTAAGGGTAGTGTGGGCAAATGGAGAACACATATCACTTAGTACAGAGGCTGGAGTTTCCTAGAGTTCAAAAATGGAAACGTGTATCATTTTAAAACATTCAATGATGCATCTAAGTCCATCACAATGAGTACATACGGCTCGTGTTCTTTGTTTAAAGTATTCTCTGATCCCAGAAGACCCTGGATACCAATGTGCCTGGCTTATAGCCATATGCTGAAGTCCATTCCTCCTCTGTAAGCCTAGACTGTGGGGTCGGAAGTACAGTCTGAGGGAGCATTTAGTGCGGATGGGGCAGAAGATGGGCTCTGTAGCCACACTGCCTGTAAGACACACAGCAAATCCCTTGACGTTTAGATTTTCCCACCGAGAGAAGTGAGTTGTGCTTGGGATCATCACATTTAGTGAAGCAAGTCAAACTCAGAAGGTTAAATACCACACAGTTTCTCAAATATGAGAAATCCAAAATACAGGCATTTTACAGAACCAGATGGGTGGGATTGTGGGAATCAGGGGGATAAGGGAGGATGTGGGATGGCCATAAACGGGGAGGGAAAGGGATTGTAATGTTGAAGCGCATATATATATATATATATATATATATATATATATATATATATATACTCAAGCTCAATGTAATGATTGTGTATTGTGTATATACTAATAAAAATAGGAAAAAAGAAGAAAATGGGGAAAAAGGAGAGGTTGTGAAGATTAAATGAGTTTATACACTTACGTTGAATATAAATACAATAAAGCACACAATGGAAATATAATTGCTTATGACAGATAATTTTCATTTGTATTATCAAACTGAATAGAAAAGGCCATAAACTCAAGTACACTAAGTATACATATCTAAATTTACATTTTTAAAAAACACGTCTTGTTTAAAAATTTATGTGTAATTCAGAAGACCATCCTCTAACTTCTTCAAGGGCAGTTCCCAGGTAGGAAGAGTTAGGCTCCTCCTCCCAATCTCATTATCCCACACACTTGTCTGAACCATTCTTCCAAACCCAGGTCCAGATACATAGGGTGAAAAAATCAAAAACCAATCAAAATTGTTCTTGTTCAAGTGACAGACCACTTTCCCCACGATGCTTCTCCTTTGCCTTGGTCTTTTCTGCTCCTTCACTCTACATTACCCAGTCTTGACCTAACTTTAATAAAAGGAGAAAATACATGGGCAGGGTCCTTCTGCTGACCAAAGAGCTACCATGACACTATCGCCTAAGAAAATCCCATGCTTTAAATTTTGGGGAGGGGTTCTATCTTTCTCTTTACAGGAACAAAAGCTGAAGGCCAAAAGGACACATGGCTTGCCAAAGAGTTGCAGCAGTAATTGCCAGGGAGTTAGTTCCATGGCTAACTACTGAATGCAGGCTCCAGATGACTTAAATTTTGGGGTGGCTTCTTGGTACTTTTAATGTCTTGTGCTTCTTGCTGGATCCCCGATCACCCCAACCATACTGAAGAAGAAATTCTTCCCACTCAGAGTTGCGACATGTTCTCCCTTTCTGCTTCTGTGGTCCCAGAATCCTTCCCGCCTGGGTCTGTACTCTGGTCTCAGGTGCACTTTGGAGCATCTGGCTTTCAGTACCTAGCAGTCTTTCCAATTAAGCCTTATTTACCGGCAAGCCATGCCTTTTCTGTAGTTTCGCGAGGCCTGTAGAGATAGAGCTTGCACACAAATATGTGTTTGCAGTTTTGAAGTGCGTGTAGCTTTACACTACAGAACATAACCCTGGAATCCTGAATTCGCTAATCTCCTCCGAATCACATCTCATAACACTGACAACACTAAAGGGAAGGAAAAAAAAAACTAGACATTTTGTTAAGATGTAAGTTTTTCTTAAATTATGTTTATTATGAGACACTTCTTCAAACCCCTCTATGAAGATTAAACATTGAAGATATTATTGTCTCTTGGCCTTTAACTTTTTAATTTATTTTTGCATATATTGGATTATTCAGTACATGTTTACTGCTTTGTCGTCCCTGCCCAGTCTGTGGTCTGGCACACCAGAGAAGCTCAATGAATAAGGTAGAGATGTTTCTCACTCATGAATCTCCTCCTGTTGCAGGGAGCCAGTCACTGAGCAGATGTGTGAGAAGAGAAAGACTTCATAGAAGACACATAAAAGGATGCAGGAATATACAGGAGGGATAACAAATTTTGATTTAAGATATCAAGCAGGGCTTCCTGAAAGAGATAACTTCTAAGAACTAGTAAAAGAAGTTAAGGATAAATAATGAAACAAGGAAACCAGACAGCCAGGAAGAGGGAAGTATGCAGGAGGAGTACCTGTACGCTAGGACGTAGTGAGGAAGAGCATAACCCGTCCCAGTAATAGAAAATACCCACTTCTCCTGGCCCTCTTCACTGGCTCAGTCCGAGATCTACTATGCTGCACACACTTACATTTAGCTCAAATAATCCACAACCACCAAACATTTATGCACAGACACATATATAAATATATACATGCATGATACAAACACTTTCTACTCCACAAGGAGCACAGAAGATAAAAACTAGGGAATTCTAGTTCCCATGTTGTTCTCATACACTGAGATTCTTGCTATATTCCTATAATTCTAGCATATAATGATATATCATACATACATTTTTTCCTTTCATCTGATTGTCTTTAAACACAAGCTAACTGTATTACATCTGACAATGCAAATGAAAACAACAACAACAACAACAAACAAAAGACAAAAACACAGGATCTGTGTCTAATATTCTAATACCTGTTTTAATAATGGAGGAAAGGCTCAATTGTTTCAAACTTCTGAAGAGTAAGTTTCAAAAAAAGTAAAAACTAGCCAATGGCCCTTTCATGCCTCTGTATTTTCCACTATAGGCATTTGAATGATTTCACTTAGGTGATAATGAAATATTCCCTCTTATATCCAAGAGAATCAGATTTGACAGAAGGGAAGAAAAGGACCCTCTTGGACGCCTGTCTTTCCAGAAAATATCCCTCCGTGTAACCATCAAATGTCCCAAGTTGACAAACTCCAGTTATGGGCACAGAGCAACCTGCACAGCACATGCTCCAATTCTATAACACTATAGTCGTGAACCTTCCTGACTCCAGATCCTTCTTCTTACTATGGTGTTAGCCTCTTGAGCCAATGGTGATCTTGAAGGCCTGTTTACTCTCTAATAATGCCTAATAAATATGTCTGAAGGGACTGATCTACACAAGAACTGGCTGGTGGTTTTGCAAATGCAATCAGCTGCCTTAATTGTTGCCTTCTTTGGTCATGAACAGAGTACCTTAGTGTTAGTTATCAGAAAGCCCTTCCCCTATCAACTAGATTAAAGTCTGATAATTATTTTTCCTAAAATCGAGTTATAGTCTTTTAGAAGCCATAAAACATTTCTTGTGTACATCAGTTTTAGCTGCTTCCAATTAGAAACTGGCTTTGTTTACACACTTTAGCAAACAGAGTTTGTTATGCTGACAAAGTGAATCCCAGTGTAAACACACCGACCACTGAATTTAAAAAAAATGTTCCACTCTCACTCAAGCCAAGCTTCTACATTTGCATTACTTTCCCTTTAATCCCCCTACTAGTTCTTCAAGATAATTTTCAGGTTTCGGATCTGAGTAGCAGCCTATTGTGGAGTAAATGAACAGGAGACACAGGCAATTTTAGTAAAATCCAGACTTGATTTGCAAGTGAATCAGTACACAAATAGGTTCTTTCCATTACTCCTTTCAACTTGGTCCTCAGACTGGGCATGTTGGTGCTCACCTTTAATCATAGCACGCAGGAGGCTAAAGCAGAAGGATTGCCATGATTTTGAAGCCAGCCTGGGCTACACAGTCAGTTCAGAACCAGTCTGCACTACAAAACAAGACTCTGCTTCCAAAACACACACACACACACACACACACACACACACACACACACACACACACACACACCATAG
>PVKB01006422.1:0-62693 GCA_004027205.1 Ctenodactylus gundi | reverse complement strand
CATTTACTTCTGCATGGCTGACTATACGTCGTGACTGAATTCTTTCATCAAGAGCACAAGGAGCTACATCCAGACCTGGCTTCCCAATGACACAAGCTCCACGGAGCTCCTTCGGGGCTGTGTGAGGCCTTCATGGCGGTCACATGGGCCACAGGCTGCTGTCTCTGCAATCCCCAAGAGCCCCCCTGAAGGCCGCTCAACCTGCCTCAGGATCTTATTTTAGGGACTACAACCCGAGGTAGAAAAGTAAGAAGTGCAGGAGCCCGAGGACCAAGGGTGACCTGAGTCAGACAGAGCAGCTAGCTCCTTGATACAGTGTCATCTGGGCAATATTTGAAGTCAGAGGAATGTTTTTCAATTAATGAACATATAGTTTAAATCATTCTACTAGCTATCTTTTTGGTTGCTTAAGGTAAAAAGCCAAGGTAAACATTTTGTTTACTAGAAAAACACATTAAAGGGTTTTTAAGGAGATATTTTTAAGAGCAAGAGAACTGTTTTGAAGATCAAAATAAGAATTCTGTATTTGATCTCTGGAAGCCCTAGCAATGATGGGTGGAGGCCTCCAGCAGGAAAAGGGACAGGACAAGAGTACCTGACAGAGGAAGGGCTCAAGACACCTGGTGATAGGTCTGGACCTAGCACCAAGAAACCACAATGGCTTCTGGGAATGAGCGGTCTGGTATTTAACTTTGTTTAAAGAGAGAGAGATAGAAACTCGTAGCTTCCAAGCACTCAACTAAAGCTGGGTGTTGCAGAAAGAGGCTAAGCAAGGGGCCACCTGGTCACCCCAGAGCCCAGAGTACCCAGAGGGGCTGGTCTTTGTGCAGTCACCTGAGATGAGTGCTTCACTATTATAGAATGGGGAACCCCAAGTAAGATTAAGACCTGGAGACAGCTGGGTTACAAAAGTAGCTTGCACATCAAGAAATGTGACCTATTAGTGCTATTATATGTGCCTAGTAATAGTAGACAGTGAGATAAACATATTTAATGGGTAACAACGACAAGGAAGACTTCTTGGTACACTTTTATTAAAAGATTCACAGAGACCTTTCAGCTTTTTATTTCAAAATTCAAACTCACTCGGATGAAAGCTCTTTATTCATGAAAATTTTTCGTGCATGCGAGTGGATTTTACTGTATGCATCTCAGACAAAACCCCTTTCATCCCACCTGCCAGTTGGGCAACGCTCTCCACGGGGGAGGAGGAAACTCTTTCCAGAGTCCTGCCAAAGACATCAGCACAGGCCCTGGGGCGCAGGGCTGCTCCTCCCATGCCTATGCTGAGTGGAGAGAAGAGGAGTTGGAGGAAGAGGAATATTGACTTTAAGGCACAAGATGAACTGACCCTGTTCTGATTCTATCCCGACCATGGTTTTCCTTGGCTGGTATTCTGTGTCCAGAGAAGCAAAAAGGAGATCCTGTACCTTTCTCAAACTGTCTTTTCTTAATTGAGTTTCGTTGTTTAAAAGAAAACTTTTTAAAAAATCCCAAACAACAGCTTTTCATTCTGCGAGGCTGAGGCAGGAGGATGATTGCAAGTTCAAGTCCATGTTGGGCAACTTAGTAAGACCGATAGAAAGGATTTTGCAGATTTTCCCTGTTTTTCTACCATCTAGCGCTACCTAGTGCAAATTTTCTCTTTCTTATGTCAAAATAATTAACATAACACTTGCCATTTTAGCCACTTTTAAGTGGCATTCAGCCTATATTCATACAGTGCAAGCATCACCAACCTCTGCCTCTAGAACCTTTTTATTTTACAAAGCTGAAAATCTGTCCCCATTAAATGATAACTTCCCTTCCTCCTCCTCCAATCCCCATGCTAACCCACACTTTACTTTCTATCTCTATGAATTTGACTCTTCTAGGTGCTTCTTTTAATTGGAATGGCTTATTTCTTTGGGCATGATGTGTTCAAGGTTCGCCCATGGCATAGCATGTGGCAAATTTTCCTTCCTTTTATAGATGGATCAATATTCCCTTGTTGCATATCCTACGTTCTCTTTATCTGTTGATGGACACATGAGTTGCTTCAACCATTGAACTGTTGTAAACGTCAACAACTTTTCTTGTTGTAGCAGCGTCACGCACAATGCTGCTAGGAACTTGAATGTGCAAGGCTCTATAGTACAATTGTGCTTTCACTTTCCCAGGCAAACATAAGACCTGATAGATTTGTGTACGTGCTTGTTTTCTTTCTTTAACCTAGATGGGTATAAGTCTATGTTTTCTAAAAAGTGGCCTTTTCTTTGAGTAAGAATCATAGAAAGTGATTTTGCTTCTGGCACCTGTTGTGTTGCTTCTTTGAATGAATAATTCAGATATTTTCAAAACCTTAGTGGTTTTGAGAATTTCTCACTGAGAAAATGAATTGTGAGGGAAAAAAGCCAAGGTCACGATGGTCCAAGTTGGGGCCATTGCGTACTGACCCCAATAAATCCGGTAGGCAGAAGCTATTATTAGCAGTGAGTTTTGCAAAACGCACTTATGTAAGTGACTGAGCAAAGGTTGGGCAAATCTAGAACTCCAGCAGTGTTTTCTTGAGTACCTGAAGATTGGACTTAGGACTCATTCTGAGATGAATTGAATGACTTGGGAAGACGGTGGGAAAGAGAGTCATAGATCTCAGCGCTGTTGCCTCATTACACAGTAGTGTGTCTCAGTGGTTAGTGGCAGCAAGGGAGGTGTTGCAGGAACTATTCCCCTTCACATTACAGTGTGCTGTGTTGGCCCAACCAGCAGTATCACAGGTTCATGTCCCTCTCTACAAACAGGACACTGCGATCATGAATGCTTAGGGTCTCTAGGGCTTCGGGACCAAGACCAGGACCTGGAAGAACTTGACCGTAGGGCAGGTGTCCTATGCACCTGCATCTCTTTGTGGCTTCTCATGTTCTTTTCCTTATCTATTTGCTCTCTCTTTTCTTTCAGTCACCTTTCTGTGCTCACTCAGTTTTGACTCAACGATGTCACCGACCTTAATTTTTTAAGATAACCTTTTTCAGTCGCAGAGTTCATCATCATCCGCCAGTTGTATCTGCACTTCTCAGTTCTGTAGTTGGAAAGAGACCGACTGAACTCAAATTCAAGTGTTTGAACTCGTTGCCCTGTCCAAGTCATCCAGTACTGTGGCCGTGCAGGCAGGAGCCTGGAGGAAGGTGGGGAGGATGGTGGTGGGAACTCAGCGGTAGGTAGGATGACCCTTTTTACAGACGTCGATGGGCAGCCAATAAAACAAGTCTGGAGCACTGGTTGAATGCAAACTGAATGAAAGAATAAATTGGTAAAAAAAAAAAAAAAGAAGAGAGACGCATCCTTCCCCACAGCCCACAACCCTGGCACTGTTTAGCTTCCATTGCTCCTTGTGCAATATGTGGCCCTCTAGACGTGACTCACTCATTGGAGAGGCTGTAAAACCTCCACAGAAGTAAAGCATTGTGATTTTTGCTGTTCTTTTATGGAAGGTCCTTGGTTACATTGATTAATTAGCCAGTTAATTAACTCACCAATCTATGATTGTTTATCAAGTGCTGACTGTGTGCCAGCACTCTGCTTTGTCCACGCTTTGCAGCACTCTGCAGAGGCTAAGGCTACGGTGTACAGGGGCGATTAGAACCTTAGCTACGTTTACGTTAGGGACTAAGGCAAGAGTACCTTCATGTGCCATCTACAAGCTTTTCACATGCTGCCTCGTTTAATCTCCCAACAATCCCGTGTTAATTATTATATTGTGCTTGATGTAAGCTTTAATCCAAGGCTTAGAAAGGTGGGTAGCTTGCCCAAGTCCCACAACTAGTAAGTGGTGGAAAAAGGAAAGGTGCCGTAGACGATCTTTTGATTATCTTGTGCTTTTTGCATTACATTTAAAAAAAAAATCTTGTGCTTTTTGTACTACAAATTGTCTCAAAAATATTTTCCTGGTCTAGTTTCTTACACAGTCCTTCACAAAGCCATGACTGTGAAAAGACGTGCAGGGAACACAACTGAAATGCACACTCTGTGCAAGGAGATCTCTCTCTGAAGGAAGTCTAACCTAAATGGTGGATTAGAAAGATACTGTGTCACTCTTATAAAATATTTGATTCCATTTTATTCATTTAATTATATGAAGTGGCATACTTAATGGCTGGAAAGAAAAGAAATCATGACGGTGTGGCTGAAAGACATTGATAATATTCCATTGCTAAATTTTTTTTCCTGGCCAACAGTGGTGACACACACCTGCAATTTCAGCTCTCAGGAAGCGGAGACAGGAAGATTTCAAGTTTGAGGTCAGTGAGGGCTATATAGTAAGTTCAAGGCCAGCCTACACCATGTAGTGAGACCTTCTTTTTAAAAAGAAACTAAAAAAAAAAAAAAAAAACCCAAATTAGAATGTGTACAATGGTTAATAATCAAAATATTTAAAAAAATTTTTCAGGCTGTTGATAGATAGAAATTATGTTAAATGTATCATGGTTTTAAAATTGAATGTATCTTTATTATCAGTCTATTTATTCTTAAAGGAAATTATATTCTTGAAACTTTTCTCTCTTCAGGTTTTTCTGCAGTACTGAGGCAGGAGAGAGTGCCCTATTTCCCTTGTTCTCTCTCTCTCTTTCAGCTGAGGGTGGGTGTGGTCTCACCAGAAGCTTTGTGCCCCTTCCCCTCATTTCCTTTAGCTCCCTCCTTGATTTTCGTCCCCCCAGGAAAGAACTGCACCTGCCTGCCTCAGTGTCCTCCCACCGCCCGTAGGATTACCTTATGGCTGGTCTCTGGGCTGCTCCAACGGGGACTGTAGCTTGGAGCCACTCCTGCTGCTTCTTTGAAGAGTGATGGGGGCAACCATGCTGACATGGCAGAGACCAGAGAGGGAGTGATCCGGCCCATTATTGACATCCTCAGTCCCTTAACTCAGTAAGCTGAGGTTAATGAAGCGAGCCTTCCTGCGGATTGCCCAGTTTCAGCCCCATCCTTTTCTACCTAGATGTGACCACTGTCAATCCAACAGCACCACCAGCTACCATGGCACTGCGACTATTCTGGACACTAAGCACCTGCTCTACAAAATGGCTTCCCAGCTTGAATTTAAAATATACATATCAATAAAATACGGAAAAATAAAAGAAAATGAGCAGCATATTCTCCCCCCAAATAGATAAAATATACAATAGAATCGAATTTGGACCAATCAGTCGGCTCAGGCTGGAAGGTTTTTGTTTGAACCAATTAGTATGTTCAAATTTGGGTTAATCAAGGCCTGCTGTGACTCTGTAAGCAACACCCTCTCACCCTCAGTCTAGGAAGGTTCTCTCAGAGCACTGATGCCCCTGTACTGCCGCACTGGAGCCTTGCTCCAGTGGTCATGAAAATCTGCTTGTGAGTGATTTTTTCAGGTAGTACCAACTTGGAAGTTTCTGCAAATTTACTCAGGATTCTTACCCTGAGTAAGAGGGACAGAGCAGTTGCTTAAAAGAAATCTATAGACACTGGGGCTCTTATCTCTGAAGAGCTCCAGAGACCAGTAGCTGATGAAGACCAGTGTCAGAGACCAGCAACCAGCAGAATCAACTGATGGTGCCTAGCAGAAGCTGGCACTAAACAGTGGCGACCGGCAGCACCAGTGACCAGCAGCTGGCAGAGTCAACCCACAGCATCTGGCACAAGCTGGAGTCAAATGGCGGCGGCCAGCAGCAGCAGCAGCAGCAGTAGTGACCTGGGACTGCAGTGCTGACCAGGGGCCTCAGGGTCCCTAGCAGAACTACTTTGGTGATTTGTGCTTTCTATCGTTACTGAGCCAAAGAACCCTGGCAATAGTACCAGGTTTCCTACAGGTATTTAAAACTATTTTGATGTTCTCTGTACACATGCAGATATGCAAGGCTTAAAAATAATTTCAGTAGTTGTTTTTTAAATTAGAGAGAAAAATAGAATAGTCACTAGAGTTTTATGACTTTGGTATTTTCAATTCCATTACTAAAATGTATCCATAACATCACTTAATCTGAAATAGTTTAAATGAACTTCTTTGAAATTTTACCACACTGACTAGAATGGACTTTACAATCTGAACACTGCTCAGGTGCAAAAATAGGTGCTCAAAATCTTTATGAGATTCAGGTGCAGTGGTCCATGCCTATAATCAGAGTACTCTGAGGGGACGAGGCAGAGAGATCACAAGCTTGAATCCAGTGTGGGCAATTTGGTCATTTCCACAAGGCTTTCGTTCTCTTTAGCACCCGGGTCAGCATGAAGAAATAAGCCGATTGTGTACCGGACCAGACAAGTTATTGTTATCTGACTTTTTAATGCTGGAGTTAATCAGGGTTTTTAAAAGCAAATTGGAAAATATAAGGTGAATGGAGTAGAAATAAATATCTGGACAGGAGATGAAAGGAAATCCCAACTGCTCCCCATCGCTCTCAGAAGCCTCCTGTTTCCACGGTTATTCTGCCTCCAGTTCTCTGTGAGAACTACACCCTGGCGTTCACTTCCCAGCCTATCCCAAAAACACGCTGCACACTCTCCACTGACGGAGTTCGCAGACTGGCCTGGGGGCCAAACCGGTCTGATACCTGTGTTTGTAAGGCCTGTGAGCTACAAATAGTGTTTCCACTTTTACGTGGTTGGCAAAAATCAAAAGAAGAATATTTTATGAACATAAAAATGATAGGAAATTTCAATTTTAGTGTTCTTAAATAAGTTTTATTGGCACACAGCCTTACTTCTCTGCTTAGGTGTCACGTGTGATTGTTTTCACATTGCAGTGTTGCAGCCAAGACCTCTCCACTCCTGAGCTTGTCTTCAGATCAGCCAAGAAGATCCAGACAAGTGAAACCCTCTTCCACCGTCCCTGCAGGGGTGTCTTGTCCAGCTAGCATCTGTTTCAGTTCCCTCTTCTCTCCTGTTTTAATAGACAATTTCTTTTTATAACGGAAGAAATTTCACTGTTCCCAGTGAAGGCCAATCCTATATTCTCCAGATCCTATCCTTTCTTGCTTTTTGTCATTCTTTTCTTTTCTCTTATTCTTCTACTTTTTAAAACTCTTTTTCTAACACACCAGTCCTTTGTGACCTCTAATTTTAATTTCCCCCATTTTATGAGTATATATATATATATATATATATATATATATATATATATATATATGATACACAATGGTTACCTTAAACTTGAGAATTTTGTGCACATACATATTGTAACGATCTCACCTTCCCTTCCTCACCCCTGTTTGTGCCCTTTCACCCTCTCCTATCCCCCTTGACTCCCAACATCTCACTTATTTGACTATCATTTTTCAACACCCTGGGTGTCTCATATTAGAGAAACTACACTATATTTAATTTTCTAAGTCTGACTCATTCACTAAGTATAATGGTCTCAAGTTGTATCCATTTACCTACAAACGACTCACGAGTGTCTCTCTTTATGGCAGACGTGTACTCCATTGTGTATACATACCATGTTTTTAAAATCCATTCATCTATTGGTGGATATTTTGGCATTTTTAATGATTTAGCTATTATTCGTTGTGTTGCTGTAAACATGGGTACGTATTTATCTCTGTTATATGGTGTTTTTAACTAGCTAGGAAAGATACCTAGAAGGGGGTATCTCTGGGTCAAACGGGATATCTGCTTTCAATTTTTTTGTTTTTGAGGAATCTCCATATTGCTTTCAATGGTTGTTGTACCAGTTTACAGTCCCACCAGCGATGTAAAAATGTTCCTTTATACCCATAACCTTGACAGCCTCTCTAGTTGCTTATTCTTAACAGCATTAAAACATTGTGCCAGTCAACTTTATGTTGTTGTAACAAATACAACTTAAAATTTTTGAGAAAAGCTTGATATTTGAGCTCATTGTTTTAGATGTTTCAGTTTATCAATGATTGGTTCTGTGATGAGAAAGCCCCTCTATACAAGGTATGCGGTAGAATAAAACCACTCACATCATTAGCTAGGAAGTCAAAGGGACTGGCCAGGGTCTCACAGTCTCCTTTAAGGGCATACTTCAAATGACCTAAGGACCTTGGTCCCACCTCTTCAGTGGTCTACCATCTCCCAGGAGTGCCACCTTGAGTTCCGAGTCTTAACACATGGGCCGGTGAGTGACATTTTAGATCCAAGATACAGAAAATATTCGCTAAAATAGTTCTCCCTTCACCCAGTTGGCGCAACTCTAGGTCCTTTCTCTGCTTCCCTCCCAGGGACACCCACCCACAATGGCTGTGATCATAACACCTACAACTTCCATCCTCCTTCCTACCCTCGTTGCTCCATTGAACTCAATCTTTTTGAGTCACCATGTTGCTAAAATCAGAGGTGATTTTACTTTACTGCTCCTCAGACTTTCAGCGGGTTTTGGTAAATTGGATAATTTCTTCTGTCTCAAAACTATATATGTTTTTTTCTTGGCTTCGACACCCCACACTTACTTGTGTTTTCTTCTAAATCACTAGTCATGTCTTTTCTGGCTCCTCCAGCTGGGCCTAGTGTCTACCTTTGACTCCAGGGGTCTTCCTCTCCGTGCGGTCTCGCTCAGTACCCCATCCAGTTCCTTGTTATAAATACCATTGCTGTGGTTTGAATGTACCTTCCAAAGTTCATGAGGATAGAAGCTAATCCTTTGTGCACGTGTTGAGAGGTGGGACTTTAAGAGGTGATTAGGCCATGAGGGCCTTGTCCTTAGGAACGGATTAGAGTTGTTATTGTGAGAATGGACTTGTGAAAAGAGCAAATTTGGCCCCTATATGCCCTCTGCCTTCTGCAATGGTGCAATGCAGCTAGAAGTTCCTCATCACCAGAGGCGTTTTTTTTTGGTCTTGGGCTTCCTAGCCTTCAGAGCTCTATGTAATAAATTCTTGTGCTTTATACATTATCCAGTCTCATGTATTCTGTTACAGCAACACAAAACAGACTAGAACAATTCTTATTACACAAATCACACCCAAGACATTTATAGTCCTGACTCTTCCCTGAGATAGACCCCAGTTACCCAATGTTCTCATGGGTATGTCTAATAGGCATATCAAAGATAAAATGGCCAAAACACAGCCCTACGTTTTTCTTCACTAGTTATGCTCAATTCACTAAGTGAAACTACAAGGTATTTGTCTAGTATTTGAGGCCAAAAATTCAGGTGTTATATGAGATTTTTTTTTTTTTTCGCTATTCCCTTACCCTGACTCTAAATCTGGTTCATCAGTAAATTATGGCAGCTCTACCTTCAAAACATGTCCTTGAATACATTGCCTTCTTTTATCTCCATGGCTGCCACCTAAAATACCCCACCTCTTGCACAGGAGGCCCTACAGGGACTGCTAACTGATTGCTCTCTTCCCACCCCTGCAGACTTCTCCACAGCATTATCTGGCTTCTGCCCATCTCCCCAAGCTCAAGTTCCTCCACCCTTTCCCTTGCCCAAGTGACCGTGCCAAGCCACTCCTTTCTGAGGACTTTTCTAGGACTTCTCATTGCTTAAGTTTCCTGTGAAGCCTCCTCCCTCATGACCTAAAATAAACAAGTCCTCCAGTCCCTGCACTCCATAACCTTTTGTAAATTTCCTTCTTAGTGTCACAATACATATAGCTTGTTTTTTAAGTTTTCTATTTGTGTTTTGTTCTCTTCTGCAGAATACAAATTTCATAAAAACAGAAAATTACCATGCATTCTTAGTTTCTAAAATAGTCCTTGTTCTTCTTCTAAGTATTGATTTGGTTTCAAGACTATCACTTCTCCCCTCCCCACCTCTGCCCTCCCCTGCCCTCCCCTTCCCTCCCCTCTCTTCTCCTCCTTTCCCCTTCCCCCCTCTCCCCTCCCTTTCCCTTCCCTTGTATCCCTGTGGTACTAGATAGCAAACCCAGGGTCTCTTACACTCCAGGCAAGGAATTCACCACTGAGTTACATCCTCAACCCATTTTCTGTGCAAAAATTTCTCCCATGTGTATATTCATAGAATAGTTTTGCATACTTTTTTCTTCTCAACAAAAAGGCATTTTACACATTACTTAATCATATTCATAAACATCTTTTTAAGATTGCATAATACTACATTCCATGGCTGTTTCCTTTGGTTTATTTCACTGTAATTTGACATTTGGGTCGTTTCTAATTTTTCACAGTTATGAGCAGTGTGTTCAATCTTGTGCATGCGTGTGTGTTGCTCTGTTTTGTGTGTGCTACTGGAAGCGTGTTGACAGAGGCCCATGACCTGGTAGCATCCTGTCTGAGGGCTGCACACCTGGTCTGGCTTGAGTGAGAGAATAAGCTGGAGTCTGGAGTGCAATTAGCATTTGAATTAGTGACAGGAGGATAAACAGGTGATTATCCCATTTAACAGCTGTTGAATGGTGTTAAACAGGCACTGTCTGACAGCTTGAGCTTCAGATGCAGGGTTTATTAACAAATGATTAAGGCGAAAGAAGGAAGGGAAAAATCTATTGTTGTTTTTTTTTAATAAATGAAAACAAAATTTCAAAAGTGAAGCCCTTTCAAAATGTTTCTGACCAAACTGAACTCATTTGATTCTACTTCTAAACCAGGTTGCTTGTTTAAAAAGTGAGTAGCACAAATAATCACATTTCATACTTCCTGGCTTTTGTCTGAACAGCTCAGAGTGATTTACAGATACTGTCACAATATCCCTTTAGTTTACAAGGAACACTTATGACACTGAGTCAGTGACTGCATTTTTGCCTATGGGGGAAACTAAGTCATAGAACTGCCCACAGACACTCATTCAGAAAAAGAGAAAAAATCAGAACTCACAGCTCCAAACCTAAAGCATTAGCTTCTAAAACGAACCCCCTCCTTTTTCTTTTCTTCCTGGTGAAAACTGTATTGACATCTTCAGAGTTAGTACCAGGTGAGAACATTTTTATTGTACACGATGTTTATCTTGACTGGTTTCCTTTAATTACCTGTTTTGGATTAGTACTGTGGGAACCCTTGTAGTCTAAGTTGGCAGGGGCCTGAAGAACTTACTATTGCTACTATCTGCTTTGTTTTCACCTAAGTTTGTGCTTCATGATTTCTTTCTTTTTCTTTTCTTTCTTTCTGGTGCTAAAAATTAAAATCAGTTCCTTGTACATGCTAAGCACATGCTTTGCCCAGAGCTTTGCTCCCGTCCCATGACTTGATTTCTTTAAGTCTTGGTTTGTGGATTTAGGATCAAGATAGATACAAAAAATAAGCATAGTGGTGCAGTTGTGTAATCCCAGCACTCTGGGAGGCTGAGGCAGAAGGATGCAAGCTTGAGCCTACTCTGGGCAATGGACAATTTGAGTCCCTGTCTCAAAATAAAATACAAGAAAAGGGCTGGGGATGTAGCTCAGCATGAATAACTTGGGTTTATTTCCTACTACTGAAAAGAAAGAAAGAAAGAAAGGAAATGTAAAGCTATCACAGTTTAGCATGTTACGACTACTGCTCCGGGTTTTCTAGTTCATTCACTGACTGAACTTTCCTAGCCTTCATAGTGAATATACAATTAAAAGGAAGGGAGGAGTGCGACACAGATAAACACAAATGCCATTTTCTCCCCCTATGGGAGTGTAGACATTTGGGTACCAGACACAAAGAGAGCCACAGGGATGTGGAGACATGGACAAGCCACTGGCTTCATTGTTCTTCACTTAAAATTTCCTAACCTAACACTCAGAAATGGATGCTGTGTGTTACTTAACACAGAGTTCTTCCTGTTCAAAAACAGAACAAGAAAAAAAAAACCATTATCCTTCAGAAAGTAAACTTTTTTCTTTTACTCCTAGTGAAAAGGTAGAAGTCTATACTTCAGCAAATGCAGCACTCAGTTCTTTTGTCTATGAATAAAGTGACTTATGCCAGTGTTTTGAATCTGAGGAAAGATTAGTAGACTTACCTGTCTACGGCTAGATTGGTTTCTTTCTGATTTATAATTATCTCCTTTTATTCCTTTCCTTTCGCATGATTAGTAGAATCTTCCAAAGGTCAGACCATCCTATGGTAATCTGGTGTTTGATTTGCCTGTAAGAGGGAAGTCGTCTCTCATACTCATTTGGGACATGATTGTAGTAAGGAGGAAGGGTAGGATAGATTTGGTCTGTATGTTCCAAATGTGGTGTAGGACATGCAAAAAATTTACTCATTGTGTTAAAAAAAATATTGACTGTGTTAATAGGTCTGGCCTAAATCTATTTCAGTACTTGAGTGATAGAATTTGGCTCAAAGTAGCTTCCATATATTGTGAACAGAAGCCTAGCTTCATGTGAATACAAGTTGTAATCTAACCTAAGAGTACATCCTGATAGCTAAGTAACTGAATCTCAGCCAATCATAGTAGCTGGACCTTCAGCCAACCAGAGGCCAAAAGTTGCCAGAACATGACCACTTAAGGCAAATGCTGACTACAGCCAATCAAGTTGTCTCTGTGTGTCCCTTCCTTTCACTATAAATAAAGCCTGCAGATGAGGTGGGGTGGGGGCATTCTGAACCAACTTCCTTCTGGAGTGCTGCCTGTTTCTAAAAACTTTTCCCTGTCGGAACAAAATGTCCAATTTAACTCTTACAATGTTGTCTTTAACAACTGTTTCTTTGAAAATCAAATTTAACTGGGCATTATATTTTTTATTTGCAATGTTAGTTTAGCTAGGCAGCAGGTTAGTGCTGAGAATTCTTTACTGTGGTAGAGGGGTATCCTGGGAATTTTCCCAGCATGCTGTGCAGAAGGAGAGGTTTGTTTCTGAGCTTGAGATCGGCTTGCTGTTCCGGTGGTGTGCTGTATCTTTCTTTCCCCATTAGAAAGATGGGGGTAGTAAGGTAATAGAGTTCCTATTAACTCTTAGTTAATACACGATATTAATGAAGGCGATATTTATCTTGAATAAGCCCTGATACTCCTCCTTATTGTCTATTAACAAATGCCTACAGGCCATTAAGACAAAGCAAAGGGGCAGAAGGAGACAGGGAAAGGAAAGAATGTGGAAAAAGTAGTTGAAGACCTTCTCTCTTCAAGCACTTTCTCTGGAATGGTCCTTTCCGCAGATGGGGAACACGGCGCTGTGATGATGAGTGAAGTTTTATGCCCCAAATGATGCTTACACACATAGGAAGCTTTGCAATGTGTTTCCTCTGTGGATAGCTGGGCCTTTGCTTTCTGCTGTGCTTTGCACAGAAGCTGGCAAGCTAACACCCTGAAAGTGAACTTCCTTGCCTTCTATAAACTGACCCCTGGTGGTTGCTATAGCAACTGCAAAGGAAGACTAATGAGCTGTGTAAACACACCCAATTCCTGGTCCTTGGGCAAGGCCAGCCCACAGAAAGGGGGAGACCATGATGTGCCAGAGAAATGGCTCTTGGCCAAGGCTGGAAACGTTGTAAGGCATCCTTTGCTCTGGTCTCCTCTCTCTGTCCTCTCCTCCCCTGCCTTCCCCTCCCCTCCCCTCCCCTCCCCTCCCTTTCTTGAAGTTCCACCATCCCAGGGGAGGAGACAGAGGGTATAGAAGGGCAGCATGCAGAGGCTTGTCTTCGGTGCTGAGGAATTGTGCACTAGAGGACTGAAAACAAAGTCTAAACATTTACCCAGAGCCCTAGGCTAGAAATGTGCCAACCTGACCCTGAAAAACAAGCAACCCGTGTCATTGCCACACCTGCTCCCGACCTGACATGCTACTGGTGCCAGAGGAATGGGTTCTTCTTGATTTGGTAAACCAGGTGGAGTTGGCGGCAGGAGCTTGAGGATTTCTGAGTGTTTCCTTTTTCAGAGGGAAGGATGGATGGAAAAAGACCACCCTAAAATCTACAGTCCCTAAGAGCTTTGTAATTATGAAGACACACACATACACACGCATGCACACACACACACACACACACACACGTTTTTCCTCTCCAGGAACATGGCTGCTCTTTGCAGGAAGCTTTCTGTGGATGATAGCAGAGCTTCCAGTATCATTTTCACTTTCCTTTGGTTAACTCTCTCTTGTCCAGCTTGCCTTACAGAACAGCATTTGTACAGTAAATACAAACCACGTGATGCATCCTGACACAACTTTCCCCTAGGCTTCCTGAAAAGACAACCCAAGTAAGTCGGGGAAATGAGCAGAAGTTCTTCATTGTCTCTGTCTTAAACATTGCCATCGCAAGCTCTCATTCCTGTCCAAAAAGTTGTTTCAGTCACTCCAGTCTGAAATCTAGCACGATCAACTACATTTACAGTTAGTCCTTGCTATCTGCGGGTTCTGGGTCAGCCATGCAACTAACCATAAACAAAAATATTGGAAAAATTCTGTCTGTACTGAATGTGTACTTTTTCTGTTATTATTCCCTAAACAACTTAAATAGCTTTTACACTGCATCAGGTATTTTAAGTCATCTAAAGATGACTTAAAGTATGCAGGAGAATGAATATTATAAGCAATGCTATGTCCTTTTATATAAGGAACCCGAACAACTGCATATTTTGGTGTTTGTTTTGAGTGGGTGGGGGTGGACTCTGGGACTAACACCCTGTAGATACTGAGTTATGACTCTACTCTTATAATATCATTTTGTGATATTCTTAACTTTCAGATGTGTTTGTACCTCTTTTATTTCTCTTTTTTCATTAGATCTTTATAATAACCCCCCAAATTATGTAGGGCAAGTTAAGTCTTCTAGCCAGTTCTTCAGATAAAGAAACTAGCCTAAGGGAAATTAGATGACTCTATTGCAAGGAAATTACTGGTTTAAAATTTTGAGTCAAAGGGAATTGCTAAGATAAGAGTTGTTCCCCTAAGATATCATATCCCCTTTATTTATGTGACTCTAGATGGTACTGTCCACTTCTATAATCTATATTTTACCCATAAGCCATATGCCCTATAATTAACTAGGAATTTTTCTCTAAATACATTGAATATCTTCTACATATCATTACTCTTTATATCAGGTTTTCATGAAAGGTGACCTTATCTGGTTTTAAATATGATTGCTAATTATTGCATCATTTTTATTTTGTCACCTGACATTAGAATATCACCATTGTTTTCCTTTCCAACAACAGCCTTTATCAATAGTTGGCATTTTTAAGTTTATTTCTCTTTACATCAAAAAGAAGAACTGACGGATCTTAGCACTGTTCTTGCTTTTTGCCACAAAAATTCTCCTTTCTTTCTCCTCTCTTCTTTCCTGTCCTTCTCTTCTTTTTTCTTTCCTTTTCTCTTCACCCTTTTCCATTTATTTATAACAATGACTTTTGTATTTTAGAAAATTATGTATTTATAATTTATATTTTGAAATGGGGTCTGACTCTGTAATTCAGACTGGTCCTGAACTCACTATGTAGCCCTGACTGGCCTTGAACTCATGGTAATCCTCCTGCCTCAGCTTCTTGAGTACGAGGATTACAGGTGTGCATCACCATGCCTGGCTAATTTTTATGTGGTTCTGGTACTGGCAAGTGCTCTAACCACTGAGGTATGCCCCAGCCCCTCCTTTTTTATTTAAATAGAGTCCTAGGAGGGCTGGATATATAGTTCAATGGTAGAGCACTTGCCTAGCATGTGCAAGGTCCCTCATTCAATCTTCAGCAAGAAATAAATAAACAAAAATGAGTCACAGGCCATGGCACTTGCAGATATTCTGTAAACGCAAACTTCAGCCCTTGCCTGATGGGTTGGCCACGATTTTGTGAGACCTTTAATGAAGCAGAAGGAAGAATATATGGATCAGAGATCTTGTCTTCTCAGGGAAAAGAGAGAAATCCAAGAAAGGTAACAATGTTGGGATCCCACCCTTTACTTATGACTGGCCCATAGTGGAAAGAGGTGGCAACATTCTTTTACCAGAGGTAGTTTAAAGCTTTTTGGGCTTTCTGTTGGCAGCAGCCTCTGTGGGTGGGGTGGCTCGAAGATTCAAAGAATGCAACCATTTCTGTAGAGCAAGCTTGCAGTCTCCGCCCAAAGCCAAAGGATGAGATTCTGGGGGCATCCAGCCTCCTGTTAGGAAGAATTTCCCTCTTTGTCATGAGAATATATAGGCAGTATTGAGATCACATTTTCTAGTCCCATTGCTAGGCGTTCTTTCTTTGGTAATACAAATTTTACCAGCTGAACTTATAGATGTGGATGCATAGTCTCCCAGGAATGGAGCAAGCTTTGGAGTCAAGGTATCCCATCAGAGGGGGCAGCCTACTTCACAGAGGCGAGGGGTCCCTGAAAATTTAGAGACTGTCGAGCTTCCTTAAAGTGACTCCTGACTTCTCCTTTGACATGAAGGCTCTATTTAAGGTCTTTAGAGAAAAGAGAGAATGGAATCATGCAATGTTATCCTTGGAAAGAAATTTAGAGATCATTAGTTGGAACTGCATGTCTATATTTTAAATATTAGGGTCCCTTCCATTGTCAAAACATTTGTGTGTGATACTAAATGTCCATGTTCTTTTTAGCCATTCTGAACTAGAGCTGTCCAATAGAAATAAAATGTGAACCACACACGGAACCATACATTTTCTAGTAGAAAGTAAAAGAGCACAAGCCATTCTCTACCGAAGATACACTTACAGCCAATAAGCCTATAAAAAGATGCTGCATATCACTAATTGTTAGGGAAATGAAAATCAAAGCCATCATGTGATACTACCTCATATCCAATAGAATAGCCACTGTAAAAAATTAAAAACATAGAGTAACATAAGTGTCAGTGAGGGTGTAGAGCTAGTTGAAGTGTAAATAGTACAAATGCCATGATAAAAAGTATTGCTATTTCTCAGACTATGAAATGTAGAATTATCAAATGATGTATTAACTCTGCTTCTGGATATTTACTCCAAGGAAATAAAAGCTAGGACTCAAACAGGCATTGTGCACTCATGTCCACAGCTGCTGAGGGACAATACCCAAAAGATGGAAGAAACTCGTGTGTCTATCAACAGATAACTGGGGAAACAAAATGATGTCTATACAAACAACAGAGTATCGTTTAGCCTTCAAAAGGAAGCGAATTCTGGCACATATAAATTTTGAGGGCATTATGTTAAGTGAAACAGTCACAAGAGGACAAATGCCTTATGATTCTACTTACATGAGGTACCTAGAAGAGTCAAGCTTACGGAGACAGAAAATAGAGTGGGAGCTGCCAGGGGGAAGGAGGGAAAATGGGGAGTTATTGCTTAACAAATATGAAGTTTCAGTTTAGGCAAATAAAAAAATTGAAGATGGGAGGAGGTGCTGGTAACAGAACAATTTGTGAATAGACTTCAGTGATCCGTGACCTTCAGTGATTTGATACTTAAAAATGGCTAAGACAGTACATTTTACACTGTATATGTTTTACCACAATAGGAAAGTAGAATAATTTTAATAACATTATATTGTATTTAACAAACAGAACCAGAATATTATCAGATTAAAAGGTAGTCAAAACTTGGAAAGTTATGACTGAGCTACTTTATGTTCTCCACTTATCAACCAAAGCCCTTGAAACCCTATGGCCACACATCACGGGCGCAGAAGCTACATGCAACTAGTCATGGCCACATTGGATTTGCCAGTTAGGTAACAATGGGAACACCGTTTTAGAGCCCTTACACGTTTCCCCAACCCCAGGTCTCTGAGGGTCATAAGAGGAAACGGTAGTAACCAAACTATTTTTCCTGCTCTGTGCCCTCACTCACAACTTAGGATACTTCTGTGACCAGATACACCAGGTTTTTTTCCATATTTATTAATTCTCTGATGCTGTCTTACAATTCAATTCAATCCTGACACCACTTACCTGGAAATGGCATCAGATCCTGCATGTTAAGAACTCAGTTTCATGATCTTAAGGAATTTATGAATGTGCCAGGAATTGGATCAAAGATGCCATATTAGGACAAAAGATGCTGCTCTGTGAATCAGGAAATCGCAAGATTTTGGGAGCTCTTTCTTGGAAATTGAGGACCAAGACGAAAATATCTATGTCTTATTATCGCATGGCTTACGTGGTGTCTGCAGGGTGCCTGTCAACTAGCAAGGTATCTGTGAACTGGCAAGGTGGAGCTACTTGATTTCCAGGCTAAGAGACATGTAGGTCCTAACACGTGTCAGTGAGCTTACTTATCTGGTTCCTCGCAATTATCATCACGTAGGGTTTGGTAGCTAAGGTAAGATTCAAAGCACATCTTTTAAGGTCTACTCAATATTGAGGAAAAAAGAAGTGAAGTTCTTAAGAACTAGCAGTACAGAAGGCAAAAGGAATTGATTTGAGGATGACTGGAGCTTGGTGGGCTAAGTCCCAGGCAAGCTGGCATCCCTATCACTGGTTTAAAAATATAATAAAAGATACTTGACCTTTATTGGATAGTTTATTCATGACTTTTCCTTCCTTCCTTCCCTCTTTCCATCCTTCCTTCCTTCCTTCCTTCCTTCCTTCCTTCCTTCCTTCCTAAATACATTCACGGGCCTCTTCCTCAGTTTGCTGTCTCTTTTGAAGTCTGTTTGGAGCTGCTTCCCTCTGAGCTGCCACCCTGATCTCCGTCCGCTGTCTGGAAACTCTCCTTTGTGTGCGAGGTGAGCAGGGACCTGCTAGTCCTCCCCAGCCGCCTACATCAGAGGACCTCAGCATTCTCGCGCACCATCGTCCTGGCCCCAGGGGGCAGCTGGCAGATTTCTGGAACAGTGCTTGCTTGGAATGCTTAGCACCCTCCCAGACTGCTGTCGCTCTGCTGGAGATACAGAGTCCACGCTGCAGTTCAATCCACTAGCGAGGACCTCTGCCCTTCCACAAAGTTCTTTGTCACTTGTGTGGGGCTCCGTCTTATCAGCACCCCAAGAAGAGAAAGCAAAGTGGAATGTGACGGTTGTAAGACTCCCTTTTTGCACGGTTGTCAGCTCTGAGGATGATAAGCTCTGGGTTCGATTACAGCGGGTGTTCTTCTATACCACCCTTCCCACCAGCCAGTGAAGTGTGTATGCAGAGGACCTACCAGTAGTCTTGCCCAGACCCTCCCATGGGTATGTGAGTGCTGTGGAGTGTACTGGTTGGTCAATAAACAGGATGTGGGGTGTGGGGCGGGATGGGAATGGTCTCACTTCGGTCTCTAATGTAGTTTTACAGCCGCTGGGTCAGTTCCTCCTCTGGAAAGGCCAGACAACAAGCTGTCTCCAGAAGCCACAGGCCTGTTGTCTCGGTGGCCAGGTGGCTCTGCAGACACAGCCAAGGTGCTTGTGTTTCTTTCCAAGAGAGGAAGACGGGAGGCTACCACCCACTTGTGTCCCTCCTGAAGTGCTACCTTCTCTCTAATCCACAAGTCTTGGGGTTCCTTGGAATCATACAACACGTCATCTGTGTTAGGCCCAAGGCTCCCTACTCTTCAGCCCTCCTCACCATCTGCTGCAGAATAGGAAGTATGTTGACTGGTGTTATTTTTATTTTTAAAAAACCCAGAATTGGGTAAAATCAAGGCCAGGTATACAGAGAAGAACTGTGGTACTCTCTGTAGAACAAAACTCACTCTCCTCCCAGACCCAGCTTTGGAAGCCAGGCTCTGCAGGGTATCCAGAAACCTGGCTGAGATGAGGAGTTTCCTGCAGCAGCCTGCCAGCCCTCCTCCTCCTCAGCAGGTACCTGGGGAAACAGGATGACTGTCTTCTGTCTGTCCTCACACCCCTGTTTCAGCCTCTTACTGCTGCAGACAGTGCTTGAGGCAGCCCACCAAGACCAGCGGGGAGAATGGCATCAAAGGAACTGTTTTTGTTCCTCTCTGGGATTCGTGTCCCATGAATAAATATCCCACAAAACCTTGATTCATAGAAATGCTTGGGATGCAAAAATTGGAACTACAGGGTGCCTGTGAACAGCCTGGGAAATGGACGTGATGGTGTGCTTGGAGCAAGAGGAGAAGCCAAGGGGCTGTTCGTTCTGGGATTTTGAAGACAGCGATGAGGCAACAACAGTGTCGGCCTGCAAGCAGAGCTAGGACCACAGAGCACCAGCCTTGGGGGCCCATGCACAGCGGTGGAATGGGCTCCTTGTGGGGAACAAGGGTCTAGTTGTGTAGCTCAGCAGAACATCATTTCTCACATTTATTCAGGTATCTGTGGCCCTTATGGTCCTGTAGGGCCCATGTACATGGCTACCAGTGTCCATGGTTGATAGATCCCATTTTTTATGTTAAGTGGAATAAATACAACACAGAAGATTAAATATTGCATGACTTCCTTCAAGACAGAAATATAAATAATTGAAAGAGCAAAGCAAAAAGAGAGATGATAGGAAGCAGAGGTAGACTTTGTGGAAATTGGAAGGGAATCTGGGAACTGGGCTAGATGGGAGAACGGGGAGGGGAGAGGGAAATAAGCATGATTAATAAGGGATACATATGTGCACCGGGTCTCCAAGTTGAATGTAATGATTACGTATCTCAAGCTGTACTAATAAAAGAAATAGCTAATGGGGAAACGTTCTGATGTAAATACAGCAAAATACTAAAGTGGATTGGTGGGTGCTTAGGCCTTTGCTGTATTATTGTGCACTTTGCTACACATGACATTAATTTGTAATTGAGAAAAATGTATTTGAAGTTTGGGAACTGGATGTTCTGTGGTTTTATCTAGCAGGAGCTCGTTCAGGAAGCGCATCTTCCCCGTGCATTTTCGTCATGATCTTCTTGGTCCTCCCTTCTCAGTTGTGAAATTCTGGGCTGGGCTGAAAATGCTGGATTCGTGGACAGGGAGGTTCTGTGTCTCCGCCTCTCCCCTCCCTGCACCTTCACAAGGCAACAGCACGCTCTGGCTTTGGCACACCAGGGATTTCTGGGTTCGGCCTCCCCGTGTCTCTGCAGCTCAGCCAATTCCAAGACTAGCCTTGGAGGGAGGGAGGCCCTGCACAGCCTCTGCTAGTCTACCTTGTAAGCACTCCACATGAATCGTGGGGAAGTCAACAATCATCTCTCCCTGTTCCGCAGAGCCTGGCCAACTGCAGCCTTGCGGGGGTACCATTCTGAAGCCACAGAAAGAAGATAAATAACCTGGAGAAAAAGACTTCATACGAGATGCTGCGCCTGGGCATTTAGGCTAGGCTCATGGGGCTGGCAAGGCGATTCCTCCCGTTCAGGAAGGACCAGCCTCTCCTCTCATGAAGGACCTGTGCGATGCAGGGATCTGCCAGTGGGCCTGACCATCCATGGCTTCTGGGAGCACTGTGGCTCCCTCTGGTCAGGCCTGCAGAATCTCACTCCAGCACCTAACTTGGCAATCGCCTGAGGGCTGCTCTTGGAAGAGAGGCCCTTAGTGCAGACATTCAGAGGTGGCTGGCGGCTCAGGAACGGGAAAGACTGGTTTCCACTGCTGGCAGCTGCTTGGAGACACTGGGAGGACCTGGTTAGGTATAGCAGTTGGGGTGGGCAGAAGGCAGGGACTGGAAAAGCGTCCAATTCCCCAGCTCTGTCTCCCACTGTCTCCCCTGCGTACTGTGCATGTAGGGTGTGATCTTGTGACACTGCGGCCTCTTTGCTGACCTGGTTGGGAATGCGTGGAGCTGGGGAGTCAAAGCCAGCTGCTGCCAGTGCGGGGCCCTCAGGGCTCCCCCAGGCTCCACTGTACTCTGAACTCTTGCTATTGGCCAGGAAAAAGCTAGGACCAAAAGCTAGAATGTGGCTTGAATTTTTAAAAAAATTCTTTCCCAACAGAAGTATATTTTTGTTTTGCATCCTTTAACTTAAAATATAATGTGTAGAAACTACATCATACATACAACATGTCCTCAGAGTGCAGCTCCGTAGCTCCCGGACGCAATGTCACTCTTGTGAGCATCATAATGTTTTAACAGCCAGTGCTCTGTTATGGCACTTGAGGATTGATTCGATTATATACATACACACATATACATATATACACATATACTTATATACATATATGTAAATATATGTATATATTTTATATATGATAATTTAGATTCTATTATCTGTTTAAATATATGTATATATTTGTATACAATAATTTATGCATAAATTTATAAACTAGAAATTATATATTGTTTATATATTAAAATTTGAATACTATATAAGTTTCAATATAATATATACATTTGTATAATTGCATATAAGATATATTATATTGTAAATATATAACATATTCATATATTTACATATCTGGGGGGACAAGTGTTGCCCAGGCTGAGTTCTAACTTGTAGTCCTCCTGCCTCAGCCTCCCAGAGTGCTGGGATTACATGTGTGTGATACCACACCTGACCCCTAAAATAAGTTTTGAAGAAAAGCTTCATTGGTCTGGACTATTGATTAGTAGTTTCTGATGACAGGGAGGTATTTATTTCAGGGGAACATTTTTCCTACCTTAATTTGCAAGGCATTGAAATAACCTAGTTACTGTGAGACACCGCTTGGCTCCCGTGCAGCATGTTAACATCGTAAAAGAACTTCTTCTATGTCAAAATGCCTTAGACATAATTTTCGGGTGGTCCAGTCTTTCATCGTGTGTCCATATTATGTTTTTTCAAAGTCCCCAGAGGGGCAGGCGATGCAGACGCTGGCAAGCAGGGGACTCCACATGCTGCACTTCCTTCCTCGGGTTCAGAGGACCCAGCTGCCATTGTTCTGTCCTTCCTCACCCAGAGGAAAGTCCCCACGGTCCGTTTACTGAGTAGTGCTTTTCCACTGTTTCATAATCTATTATTTTGACCTTGAGAGTCAGAGAGGGGAGGCCCTGGCAGGACGCGCTTCACTTGGAGCCAGCATCCGCGGTCGCTGTGGCCTGGTGCCCCAGGGCTGGGGCTCTGCCTTGCACTTTGCATCCTTCTGTGGCTGCCACCACGTCCACACCTGCGGGACTGGGAGGCTGAGAGGTCGTGTGTGTGTGTGTGTGTGTGTGTGTGTGTGTGTGTGTGTCTGTGTGTGTACATTAGAGGAACATGTGAAAGTAAAGACAGACAGGAGGGAGAGGTAGACAGAGAGCATGCAGCTTTTTTTTTTCCAGAACCGTGCCCCATCGACTTGATTCATGCCACAATCACTTGTGAACGCTGTACACTCGGTGCAGGAAGTTCCTTCTTAAATGAGGACATAGAGGCTAGGAGAGTAGCAGGAAGCTTCAGCATGTTACAGAGGAAGGGGGTGGGTAGCGAGGAGCAAAGGACGGGGTGACGGGTGTGCCGTGCCAGCTGCCCACACCCCAACATTCTCTCTGCGGCCCCCTTCCCCGCCTCATCGCCCTAGATGGCGTGGGCAGGTGCTTCTGCCAAAGCTTACTTCATCAGATGAAACGAAGGGGAAATCTGATTTGCCACTAATTGGGCCTAAGCAATTAGGGTTAAGCTGGCATGAGGGAGCTCTCAGACAGTGGGATTTTCAGTGTTTTCCATCATAGTCCTGGGAAATTGTTCCAGAATTCAAGCCGGTGTCCACCAGGATAATAATATCCAGTATTGATATGTTAACTTAATTTTTAAAAAAATCATATTAGTGTACATCTGTGATGCACAATAGTTATATTTGTTTTGAGGAATTGGTACATGCATATGGACCTTGGTAATTTTCTCTCCCTTTACCTCACCCCATTAAGGTAGTTTAAGTCAAGATAGTGGCCACTGAAAAGTAGCCAGTGATATCCACATATTTGTATATACACAAATTTATTTATACTATGTATATGTCATATACTAAATGTGCACTGGATGCTAGATATATATCTAATATTAAATACCTTTATTTGCCTGAACACACACACACAAACATGGTATAATTAAAACGTGATGAATGTTTAATTTTGAAAAAAATTATAGCCCTAAAGGACACATTGTCATTATTATCCTTCAATATTCTCTCTCTCACTTTGAACATACTTTCCCACCATCCTTGCTACCTCTGAAGTCACTCTAGATGTCTTCGGTAGTGTCTGTAGTTGTGGCTCTGCAGAGCCTGAACGGATTCAAAATGCTTACCCTTCGCAGTCAGATTGACTCTGAGGAAGAGCCACAGCTGTCCAGCACAAAAGCCAACAAATAAGGTGGATGGGGACACACGAAAGGTTTTGATAAGCTTGCTTTTCCCCTACATGGCACTCACTATATTTTCTAATCACACTTTGTGAAGACGTTCACGAAACAGGACTTCCAGAACTACTTCAGAAAGTGGGAAGGATAATGAGATAAATGTGTTCGAAGTGAAGGAGAAGATTTTGAGGGAAATTAATGATAATGTGTTTTTTACTGTAATAAATTTTAAAAATTTAAACATTCACTCTATTTTTGATCACTACACACACACACACACACACACACACACACAGAGTAATGTCCTGGAACCAATTTCTTATGGCTACTGGAGGGATTGGAACAAATCCCTGGTAGATACTAGTCATATGCCACATCTCTCTCTCTCTCTAAATATTTATATACGTGTGTGTGTGTGTGTGTGTGTGTGTGTGTGTGTGTGTATCATAGTACAGTACTAATACTGCATATATTACATACATATATCCTGCAGAGTATATGAATGTATAAATATGCATATATGTATATACACATACACACACCCAGGTAAACAAGGGTCTTTAATAATAAAGTTCACAGGGTGTTTCCTTTTTTACTTTTAATTCCCAACCACAATCATTCACAATAGACTGCGAATTCCTGTTAGCCATCAGTCCAACAAGGAGGCTAAAACCATTGTCCTCAGCGCTTGGAGTTCCGTTCTTGCAGGGACACTCCGTCTGCACATTTTGATTCGGTACTTCTTAGACCCCTTAGCGGTGCTTCTGTGTGGCCCCTTCGCGAACCTGAGGCCCTGAAGGTCAGAGAAGAGGCGTCTGTCACACCGACTGACACACTCGATCATTCCACGTTAACTCCACATTCTGCAAGTGTGTCCTGCTTGCTCTCTAACCGGACATTACTGTGGACACTGTCGATTGGGTGCACGGAGTTTGCGTGAGAGCCTGTGTGTGTCACTCTGTGTTATGTGCATGTGTGTGTGTTTGTGGGCAAGGTGTAGCGTGTTGCCTATGTATGTGTGTGTATGTGATGTTGTGTTATGTGAATATGCCTGTGTGTGTCTACGGGAGGGGAGACGCTCAGAAACTTGCAGCGTACTGTTTTACACAGTGACTTCTCCAGGCGCACACAAACACACCTACGCATAGCATGTAGGTGTTATTTGCACTCTGCAGCTCTCAGGCCACATAAAATAACCCCTCACTCCCTGCCAGCCAGCGCAGAGCCAGCCACCTGCTTTCGCACAGCAGCTGCCATTTAAGCTTCCATTTCTGGGGCCCAGTGACCTCCGCGAGAGCTGCTGAGGAGAAACAGATCCTAAGGGATCGGATCGCCCTTATCAGCGGGCAGCCTCTGCAGAGCCACCGCGAGGGGCTCTCCCTGGGCGGGGGTCCAACAGGAGAGTGATGACGGGCCTGGGGTGGGGGTGGGGTGCTGCTCAGAACGCGTCGCGGAACTTTTTCTCTGACAAGTGTGGTCTCCTCTGCCCTCTGAGAGAGGCTGCTTGTGGATTTTTTAAGCAGCACATACATTTTCTAGGGCACCCCTCTGCCCCAACCGTGACGCTGTGTCTGAGATCCGCTATTCTGCCCACTCAGGGCTGGGACTTCCTTTGTGAGTTGGATCCCTTCGTTCCTGCCGTTCTCCAGCAGGCTGGCTGACTGCTGTGAGCCAAAATGTGCAGACTGTCCCGAAGAGGGATACGCAGCGACCAGAGAGACACCACGGTGAGGCACGGGATTCCCAGGCCCCTCCGGAGAGGCTGCCGGCCCGACTTCAACAAGGGCCTTGTGGTTTCATGCAGTAAGACCCTGAGGTACAAAGGCCAGGGCTGACGACGCCTGAGAAGGCCTGTCATGAAGAAATCAAGAAATCCTGCTGGAGCCATGCTTCCTATAGGCCCTGAGAGATCACACCCTGCCCTGGGTGGGACCATGCCCTAGGGCGGGCGGGACATATGTGAGGACATAGGGCCTGTTCTCAAGGGTCCTACAGCCCAGTGGGGGCAGTGAGCTCAGCCCCAGGACTTCCCTTTCTCTGATCTTCAAAAATGAGACCCTTAAGTGTTCTTCCTCTCTGTGCCGTGGTGTTAGGACCAGGGCAGGAAGAAGGAGAGACAGGGACCCCTAGTAGCTTACTAAGGTATGAGTCCCTCAACAGTAAATTTTCTGTGCTTTGGATTGTTGTGCTCTCTGCATCAAGACACCTGTCTTTGTCCAGTTTCTGCTACTATAACAGTTTACCACAGTTGGTAATTTAGAAAGAAAGGATCTTTCTTAACATTCTGGAGGCTGAAAAATCCTAGGTTCAGGGACCAGCATGTGGTGAAAACCTTCTTACTGCATCATCCCATGGCAGAAGGAAGAGAGGGGCAACGGGGGTGGCGGAGGGAGCAAGAGGGTCAGAAGTCCCTTTCACAGCAAGCTTACTCCCTGATAGCTAACCCACTTCCACAGAAAGCATGTCAATCCCTGCGTGAGAGCAGACCTAAGTGACTCTTACCAGGTCCTGTCTCTCAGTGCTGGTGCATTGTGGGTGACGCTCTAACACAGGAACTGTGGGGGTACACTCAAACCATAGCAACATCCTTCCTTCTGTTCCTCACTGTCTTCAGTTCATACCTTAAAGACTTAGCTGAGTACTCTGGAAGGCTGAGGCAGGAAGATTTCAAGTTTTAATTTGGTCTTGGGAGCTCTGCAGCTTAGGGAGACTTTGTCTCAAAACAGAAAGTTTTTTTTTTTTTAAAAAAAAGGCTGGAGATGTTATTCAGTGCAAGGGTCCTTGGTCCCCAGTACCACAGAAAAGTAAAAAAACATACCATTGTCTTAATTGGTCTTTGTTTTCAATTTACAGAGTAGCTTGGCCACACTTTTTCCACTGATAAATCTGCCTTTGTGCTCTTTGCCTCCCGCCCGTGATCATTTATCTCGCAAGCCCAAGTTTGTGAGTCTCAGACAATATTACTACTCATTTTTGCCAAATTTTAAAAATATAGTCAACCCTTAGTATCCATACGACATTTATCTCTCAGGTCTCTGTGGATACCAAAATCTGTAGATGCTCAAAGTTCCTAAGATAGTGTAGCATTTGCATAGAGCCTGGGCACATTCTCCTGAATACACTCAATTATCTCTAGATTTCTTGTGCTACTTGACATAATGCAAATAATTGTTTAGAGAACAACAAGAGAAATATTTGCACGTGTTTGGTTACAGACACAATAATTATGTTATTGTTCTACTTTGATACTGGAGATGAAACTCAGAGCTTTTGCACTGAGCTACATCCTCGACCCTACTTTAATTTTTCATTTTCAGATAGGGTCTTCCTAAATTACACAGGTTGGGGTTGAACTTGGGATGATCTGCCTCATCCCCCAGTGTGTAGGGATTACAAGTGTATGCCACAATTTCTGGCTTTATACAGTTATTTCTTATAATAGTTTCCATGGGCAGTTGGTTGAATCTGCAGATGTGAAACCAAGAGATATGGAAATCTGACTGACTGACTCTCTCTCTCTCTCTCTCTCTCTCTCTCTCTCTCTCTCTCTCTGTGTGTGTGTGTGTGTTTTAAACCGGAAGTAGCCACCTGACTAAGAGTGAACCCAGAGTTAGTGCACTTGTGAGGTTATAGGCCTCCATGTACCTAACACTTTGCTCAGCTCTTCTGGTGTTCATAATGCATTTTTACTTAAAAATGATATAATTTGTGAGAAAAGACAGTGCATAAAACGATAGAGGCCTACAGGTCAGGTTTACAGCAGGTTCTAATTAATACATTGGGATTTCCTGGCAAATTTTATTTTCTTCCCTGAGAGACAGCCCGTCCTGTGTCCGCTCCCTCATTACCTTCTTTGTGCAACACCCTGCCTGTCTTCCTGGTCTTTAAAAAAGAATACAACAAAAAATGAACCATTGTTCAATCTATTTTAGCAATTCACTGTCAGTATCCATTATGCCCTTGAAATACTTCCTCCAAATGTCTATGCTCAATACTCCATCTCACTGGTTCTCAGATACATGTAGTTTGTCTTTTTAATATTTCTGAAATTGCATCCTAAGTAAAACTGATCATTTCTTACTACCTTGGCGGCACACCAAATGATAGGCTATTGATGATATTTTAGACTTGTTGGGCGATGGATGGTGGAAGCCTGAAGCAGAGATAAGGGATTTATCACTTCCTTTTCAACTAGTGTGTGTGCTTTTGGAGGGGGAAGACAGGCTCCTTTTCTATCACATAATTAATCTTCCAGGTGCTATCTTCTACTCTAAAATCACTTGTCTCATCTTAATGACTTAAAGAGACCCTGTCTCAAAAATAAAAAAATAAAAAATGGCTGAGGGTACAGCTCAGTGTGAAGTGGTTTTGGTCCCTGCCTGCATTTTTGCCGACTTCGACAAGGCCTCACCTGAGTTCTGGCTTCACCTTCACCCCTCTCTACCTCTCGGTTTATGCTCTGTGGACATGCTCATGCCCACGGAACCCAGTGGGTCTCCCAGACCTGGTCATACAGAGACCCAGCTTCCTGCTTGCCAAAGAGACGTTCTGCTTGAGGATACAAACTGTCCTTTTGACTGTTGTGTCCTTCACACTTTGTCCAGTCATTAGTAGATAATAAGGACTCCATAAATGCTTACACAACTGATCCATGAAACAATAGATTCATTGTTTCTGTCCACATGCAACTTCCAGATACAAAACTTCGAAGCCTTGCTTTCCTTTGTTGCATGACAAGGAAGAGATGCAAGATAAAGCCATCCGCCAGCATGGCTGGGCATCTGGCCTGCAAGTTTTTCTTTTTGGAAACTTTAAGCTTCTGTCTTGTTTTCTGATCCTTGGGCTGGGCTGGGCTGGGACAAGTGAGCATCACTGCGGAGGTGTGGGGTAAGCTGTGATATATCTCTTCTTCTCTCTCTCTCTCTTTGCATAGCCTCGTACCTGGCCTGGCCTTGAAATCTCCAGTTTACCTGGTACAGGTCCAGGTTTGTGACAAGTTTGCAGTCAGAGCCAGGTTAGGCTTCACAAGCCTTTGCCTTCCAGCTCAGTCTAGATGAAAGCTGTTTGCATCTGTCAAATGTGGAGGTTAGGTTCTGCTACCTTATCTGGGTCAAGTTCACCCTGGCTTTGATCTTACCCTTTCATATAGGTTGTGGCTCTTAACCTGCTTAACTCCCTCAGTGAGGGCAGCTCTCCCTCCATTAGGCTAATTGAACTTTCCTGTGCGTGGAACGCCTTCCTACATGCTGGAGGGCAAAGGAGCAGAGACAGCCACGTCCCAGCCACCAGAAAATGCTGCCCAGCCCCCACTCTCTGCAGCATGCTGAGAGGCAACACAGGCTATGTAATGAATATCTTTCTCATATAAAGGACCGATTTGTCCACGGTGATTGTGGGGTATTTGTCACGAATGTTCGCCCTTATCCAGACTTCGGTGGACCGACTTAGATTTCTCCTAGGAAAGACTATCTGCCAATATTTGTGGAGGAGGTGCTGGCTTTTATGTTCTATTGTCAGGGAAGGTGTTGGGAGCTCAGGTGATAACTTTCTGAAATGGGAATGATGAAGAGACATTTCCAGTGGTATGTAGAGCTGGCTGGTGAGGGTTCCTATGAATTTCATGTTCGTTTTTTGCTGGGAATTGAACCCAGGACCTTGTATATGCAGGTGCTCCACCTCTGAAATAGCTCTAGCCTCTGCAAGTTAAGTTTTACATGTTCAAAAATTTTGCTACCTGAGCAGCCATGGTAGAGAGCACACAACAGGGAAACTGGCAAAGATTACATCTGGGTGGGTTTTCCTGTCTTCTCTCTTTCCATGGAGAGCCAGCTTGTAGGCCACGCCTGATGTCGGCTCAGCGCAGAGCAGCCCGGGAAGTATCACAGCTGATTACTACTTCATTTTCTGTATTTCAGCTTTGAATTTTGTCAAGAAACCTATATTCACAATGGGACAAGAAGAGAAGCCTACTATTTGATAGAAACAGTCTCTAAGGAAGTGGAGAGCCCCAGCAGCCTTGGAGATGAGACATCCCAGGCACAGTGGGAGATGTAGGAGACACTGTGCGTACCTGGCAGGGACTCAAGAGCAACCGTCATTTTGAAGAGGTGCAAAGATTCCCAGCTCCTGCTGGTGATCAGATGAGACCTTTCTTCTCCCACCTTCTCCACAAACTTGCCTTGGTGAAGGAGGCCTGTGTGGTCCAGAAAGGTTACTCTACCCTCCTGTCCTTCATGCTGTGGGGCACACTAACCACTCCTTCACCTCAATGTGAAGTATTTGGGTAAGAGTTTGTTTAAGCCTTCGATATCTTTTAGGTTTTGCTAATATAAGGCAAACAGGCAGTGGAGACTAAAACGAAGTGTTGTGATGTAATTTTATATATTTTGTTCCTATGTGAGACGCACCTTGTAAGCACTTGCTGCAGAAAAATCTGAAACAAATGGAGTTCTCACTCCTCCTTCTACTGTTACTTATATCACTCATGCTCAGTGGATGAAAGGTTTGTGGTGAAGAACTGATAGCCAGCCGAGAGCTCTGCATACTTTCTCTACTGTCATTGTTGATGATTCCTTTGCCAGGGTCAAATTCCCTCTTGTCTTCTTTTATTTTCTTTTTCCTTCCTTCCTTCCTTCCTTCCTTCCTTCCTTCCTTCCTTCCTTTCTTTCTTTTATTCTTCCTTTCTTTTGACAGGGTCTAACTCTGTGGTCCATGTTGGGGAACTCACTGTGTAGACCGGGTTGGTGTCTATAAGCTTCTTGTACTTGAAATTTAATTTCTTTTCCTAGATTTGGGAAATTTTCTTGCATTGTTTCAGCAAACAAATTTTTATACCTTTGGTGTTGTCTTCTACTCTTCCTCTCACACCCATAATTCTGAGATTGATTCGCTTTGAACTATCTATTATCTGTTGTACCCAGCTACTTTGCTCATTTCTAACTTTACAGTTATGCCTTATTATATCATTTGTTTCCTCAACCTTGTCTTCAAGGTATAAAATTCTGTCCTTACAATGTTTGAGTCAATTTCTTCTGTTTTCGTATGTATTTTTTATCTCCTGGATTTCAACTGGATTTCTTTTCAAATTTTCCACTTCTTTATTAAAATGTTCCTTCATATCTTGCATTTCCTCATTTCCTTAAGCCAACTTTTTATTTGTGGCTTCTATATGCTCAGTAAGCTTTGTCTCCATTAGGGCCACTATTCGTTTAGTAAGTTCCTCTTTAAATCTGCTCATCATTGCTTGCATTTCTTTGAGAATATGTTGTTTGAACTGGCTGTTCAACTCGTTTATTCGCTTTTTTACTTCCTTCCCTATGAATTCCACTATTTCAGGGCCCATGACATTCGTTCGTTTCTGGGGTCTCAGGCATCTCTGTGGGCGTCCTATTGCCTTGTCTTCTTCCCACATTTCTGTTGTTGAGGAAGTTCACTTTAAAGGCCTAGCCAAGAAGTTTCTTTGAATGGGTATGAGGGTGTGCAGGAGGAGCCTAAATTCCTCTGAGTTCTGTGCTGGGAGTAGGTAGCAAGTAAGGACCACAGAGTCTGATGGCCTCTGAGGTGTCTTGGTCACACCCAGCTCCCTCAGCAAAGCTCTCCTACCTGTCCTGGCTTTCCTCCCCCAAGGGTAGGGCTCTCTGCCCTCAGACACCCTCCACTGCACCCTAGCAGTTCAAGGAGTTAGCAGCCTTTCTCTCCCTTCCACAACTGTCTCTTGTGGCAGTTTCTTCCTAGCCATTTTTTAAAGACCCCCAAAACCCTGATGTGCTCTTCTGAGTCTGCTTTTACTCTCAACAGTTCAGTCTTGAGCTTCTTTTTAAAAATGGCTCCTGCTTACGACACTGCCTGCTATGGCTGCTGAGTGCTGCTTCTGGTCTAGGCTCTGGGAGGCCTTTTCTGGAGGAAGCTTGCGTTGCTTTGGCAGTTTGCACTATTTGCAGGCTCATTTTTGGAGGCTGGGGCTACCAGATGCTGTCAATTTCCACTACTTCCAGATCTGCACTTACCTCGGACATAGGTTCCTCTGGGCTTTCCTTTGCCTGCAGATACGGGTGGCTCAGGGCTGCTCTCTGTCAGCCTGGGGCTGCTCCCTGGACTGGTGTTTTCCTCTGTTCTGGATGTGTACTCAAATTTCTGATATTTCTGTAGCCTCCTTTCAATCGTTGGGATGCGCCTTCCTCTCCTGTGTGAGGTGAACAGGCAGTTTTTAAATGTAATCTCAGCTTTTTAAGTGAGTCCCCAATGAGATGCAGTTCTGTTGCTCAGTCACCATCTTGACTGGAAGTCCCCTCAGCTTTTTGAGACAACCTCCAATCTAAGTGACCTTCTAGAGGACCCCTCAAGCATCCCCTAATCACAGAAACCTTTATTTGTATCAGAGGTCCTATCCACAGATAAATGGATAATAACAAGGTGGTATGATTTATATATATATGATAGAATAGCATTCAATCATAAAATGGGTGACATTTTGCAATTTATGGCAATGTGGGTGGGACTGGGGGACATCATAATAGGTGATATAAGCCAAGCATAGGAAGATCAATTTTGGATGATTTTACTCATACGAGGGATTTAACGTGGTATATTTCATGGAAGTTGGGATTGAACAGGGTCACTTGAGGTTAAGAAGGCTGAAGAATGGTGGCCAGAAAGCATTTGTACAAATAATAGAATAGAGCCAGAAAAGGGGCGTAAATTCAAGTGTTCTACAACACAATGGAGCGACTGCAGTTCACACCAGTTTGTTTTGCAAAGAACTAGAAGAGTCCAAAGATTTTCAACACAAAGAAATGATACATGTTTAAGGATAGAGAAAAATGGTAATTATTCTGATTTGATCATTATGCATTATAAGTAGGTATTGCATTATTACACTATATCCCATAAAAATAAATAGTTATTATATTCTAATTTTAAAAAGAATAAGTAAATAACCATCTCTTCTGTTATCTCAGCACTCTGGAAAGCTGAAGCAGGAGAATTGCAAGTTGGAACCCAGCCTGGGCAATTTAGTGATTTAATGAGACTCTGACTCAAAATAAAGGCTGGGTAGGTAGGTACTTCAAAAGCCTTGGATTCAATTACCATTATCCTCCCACCCCCAGCCTTCTCCAAAAAGATGATCTCAAGATCATGGACTTAGTAATGTCCCAGCTACATCCTGTGGTTAAAGTCAACATGCCAAGACTACCTTCTTTCAGACTCACCCACTCATGCCTCTAATAGGCTCACTCCTCAAACTGACACTGAACCTGAAATCCCAGTGTTTCACGTTCACGTAAGGTTCAGATGGTGTCCAGTCTACCAGCACCCTTTGATTCAGTTGGTGATTGCTGTTGTAGTCAACCTTTGATACATTTTTTCCTGCTCATATCACTCACCTTTTGCCACCTAATTTCTTGTGCAACACCTCTGGTGAGCTCAGGATTGTTCTAGTGCTGAGGAGACAGATGCTGAAGAAGTCAGGAGGAGTGATGCGCTGGGTCAGTGTTGATGGTGGGTCAACGTCGACAAAGCAGGATGTTTAGGACTTCAGGGAGGACCTCAGAGAGGGGTTTCCAAGAGAAAATGGATTCTGGTTTGCTAGACAGAGGAGACTTTAAGTGAGTTCTCGAGAGAAGAGGCCAGAGGCCAGACCCTGAAGAGCTCCAGAGGCTGTTTTAATGAGTTTCGGTATTGACCTGGAGGTGATGGAGAGCCTTGAGAGAATTTCAAGTGAGGGAATGACATAAGCACACTTAATATTTAAAAAATATGGTTCTGGCTGGGCTAAGCAGGGACGAGGCTGAGGGTTTAGTCATCCTCAGTACCCAGTAAATTACTTCAATGGCTTAAATAACAGCATGTCTTTTTGTGTGTGTGTGTGTGTGTGTGTGTGTGTGTGTGTGTGTGTGTGTGGATGGAATCAGGATTTCAAGAACTGCTTTGCTGAGAGGCTTCTGCTGAGGGTCTCCTAGGAGGTTGCTGTGAAGGCTCTGGCTGAGGCTGGAGGCGATGGAAGACTGGGCTGTGGCTGAAATATCCATTTCTGAGTGGCTCCCCCTCACAGCCGCCAAAATTGTGACTGCCCTTGGCAGAACACTAGTTCCTCTCTACACGCCCCTTGTCACTGGCTGTGTTAGCTCCTAGGCAGGGACTCATAGGACTATTCAACTTTGCTCACAGGGAGAGAGAAGAATCTGCTGCCCCCTTAGTTGGTTATTTATGTTTTGGTACTGGGAATTGAACCAGAACCTTCACACTGAGTTACATTTTCAGCCTCCTTTTTAAAGAAAAAACATTTTTTTTTTTTTTTAATACAGAGTCTCACTGAGTTGCCCACACAGGCTGAACTCCAGCCCACAATTCTCCTGCCTCAGCCACTGCACTCACTTGAAGTGCTGTTCCTTTAAATAACTTTTACTGGTCCTGCAAAGTTTTTGTTTGTGTTTGTTTCCAATAAGTGTCTCTGAAGAAAGTCACAAAGAACCTGCCCAGTCAGTCATTCTGATTCATTCTTTTAAGGTGACTTAGAATAAACTTTGTTTGTTCCAATACTAATTCTCCACCCAGAGGTGCTCCTGTCTAGCGTCATTTTGAACATGCGATATATGATCTCACGCTGAGCCTGCTCAGGAATGTGCCCCTTTTGGCATGTGATAACATGCCTTTCTTATGTGAATACCCGCATGCTTCCTAATGGAAATCCCTGTACTTCCCTCGCTCAGGGACACCCTGCTTGCAGGGTTACCTTCAGTGTGACTTTGCTGGCTGCCCCCTTCTGCACTCTTGGTTTAGTTGGTTGTCTTTGCCACCTTTGCACTCCCCAATGGGCAAACCCATTGCACCTGATTACAGCAGTGTGAGGGTCCTTGCAACACAGCAACTAGCGTCCAAATGTCATATGTCCAGTGCCAGGATACACAATCCTTGAGAGAGAGATCAAAGTGGCAATGAGCTGACCCATGTGCCGTCGTTTCTGCCACATTCTGTGAGCTGAAGGCGAGTCAGTAAGTGTAGCTCACGTTCAAGGGTAAAGGAATTCGATTCTGTCTTTTGAAGGAGAGTGTCAAAGAACGGTGCCTGTTAATCTAGGATTGTAAGTATAAAAGCCCTAGACATAGGTGAGAGGACCTAGGTGAAAGCATGGTGGGGTGTGGTTCCAGGATTTATCGGGGGGAGGGAGCACTTACTAACGCTATCGGGCAGTGTTGGGAGTCTTCCGGGGCAGATAGTCATGCATGCAGCATGGTGACTAGCTGGTTGGCTGCATGGCTATCTCCAGCAGAGCTACCTGCTTAGTTACAGGCTTGATGACAGTAGGTGGTGTGAAAAATTCTTCATTTCTGTACCTTAGTCTCATCTCTCAATAAATCAACACAATAATACCCATTACATGGACTGATTTAGACTTAAATGAGATAATGGGTATGTGAGCTTAGTACATTTACAGTGTTTAGTAAATGCTCAGTCAAAGATCACTATCGGCATTACCAAATAAGCCTCCTAATTAGATTTTAGGGTTTGAATAGAATAGTAGAAAGACAGAGCCATAAACACGAATTTATAGAGAGGATCTTATTGAATAGGCTGTGAGGACTTCTGAGGGTTTTTTAGATGAAGATTTTTAGAGCAGAGGTCATTAACCTTTTTGACATCAGGGACCAGTTTAGTTGAAAACCATTCTCCTAAGGATGAGAGAGGGAAGGAGGTGGATAAAGAATGAGTGAAGAGGCGGGGGACTTATGCAGTAGGTTGCTGGAGCCAAGTTCTGCCTCCTGTCAGATCAGTAGCGGGATTAGAACCTAACAGGAGCACGCTGAGAGGAGGAGAGCTGCTCTGTTCTCCTGTTCTCTGCTCATCTGTGCCAGGGCTCAGTCTTTCCAAGACCATGGACCAATCCCAGTCCACAGTCAGGCTTTGGAGACCCTTGGATTGGAGTCTACATTGGGAATCCTAGCCAGAAAGCGGCTTAGAGACCTGACCATGGCAGGTCTGGCTCTCTGGCTCTCCTGATATGTCCAGTGCCAAGCTAAACTTAACTTTGCTCTCTTCCTTCCAGGGCATCTTCAAGTCGCTATGTAGTTTGGGGATCAAATGGTGAAAGATTAGTGCCCTCTCCCTGGGACTGCCCAGAGTGATAGGCAGTGAGTAGGGACAAGAAGAAGGCGTGCCGTGTGCACCACAGGCAACCATTCCCGCAACGGCTCTGTTTGATTATTTCATCGTCCCTACCTGCTGCAGGTGGAACAGTCTAGGAGGAACACATTTTCCTGAACCAGCTCCATCATGGCATTCTCACCTAGATGAAAAGAAAACCCCTTGTCGTGAGCAGGGAGCCCTCAGCAAGCTAGGTTATAAATAAAGTAAGCTATGCCTACACACATCTAGTTAGAGGAGGTCTTATCTAGAGTATAGAGGCAAGCAGTGATGTGGATTTTCGTACGCATCTTCCCCCATGTGAACTTTAACCATAATACCCCTTATTGTGCAGTTAGCACTATCTAAGATTATAAGATTGTGTAGTGAGAAAGGGCCTATATGTGGCCTATATATTGCTGCTTGTGTCATGACTGACTACTACTATAGTTGACCACTCTGCCATCTTGCCCAGAGAAGACAAGTTCCAGCATCCTCTGCGTGTGAGTCTTCCAGCCACCGCCCTTGTTGAAAGAGAGACCCAGAAGCTCTCCTCATAGTCTCTCTTCCCTGAAACACCACTTGTTGTTAAAATCTGGGAAGAGAGCAGGTGACCACCCAAGCCTGGCCTCAGAAAAAATATTTTATTTCAGAAGGCAGTGTAGACCTTTTTATTGCTGGTGGCTTCTTCAAACCACAGTAGGATGGGAAAACTGACACCTCTGGTAGAGCCTGTGCCTCCTGCTCATTCACTTAGCCAGGGACTAGAATTCTGGCAAGACTGAAGGCTTTGTCAGATGGGAACTTTGGTAGTGAATAAAAAAAGTGAAACCAGATGTTCTTCCCTCCAGTTGCTTCATATCCATGCAGGGACTAGAGGGGGAGGCTGTAAAAATGTCACAGCCCTTGATTCCCGAGGCCCGGATTTACCTACGCACTAACCTTGCACCATAAATCCACCACTTTTGCTAGATGGTCAGCTTCTGAAGGGACAGGCTGAGCTGTGGTGATGACCTGGAGAGGTGGACAGTGCAGGAGGGAGATGGGTGGGGAGCACGCGGGCAGAAAGTCTGGCTGGAAATCATGATTGCTTTCCAAGAACTTTAAAGAGGGCAAGTGATTTTACAAGGTTGGCTTGGACATTGGTCTTCTTGGGAGATAAGCCAAACTCTTTTACATTTTAGCTTGGAAGAGAACATGATTTCTGTTTGGAAAGAATTGGCAGATGCAAGAGAGCTCCCTGGGAATGGAACCTACAAATGCAGTGCTTTCCCTGCAGGTTCAAGTGCTGGAAGGAGAAGTGAGAAGTTGGCAGGGGCCAGACCTCAAGAGCCCAACAGAGGCTGAAATGCACCCTGAGAAGGCAGCCAATGCCTTGCATGGGTCAAGACACAGATAAACTTTACAATGAAATGTAAAGATATTATGGCATGGCACATGCAGGTAATCCTAGTGCTCTGGGAGGCTGAGGCAGAGTGATTGTGAATTCAAGCCCAACTGGGGCAATTTAGAGACTTAGCAAACTCGGTTTCAAAAGAATTAAAAATGAAAAGGAGCTTAGGATGCAGCTCGATGCAAATGTCCTGTGTTCATTCTTTAGTACTAGAAGGGAAGAAGGAAAGAAAGAAAGAAAGAAAGAAAAAAAGAAAGAAAGAAAGAAAGAAAGAAGAAGAAGAAGAAGAAGAAGAAGAAGAAGAAGAAGAAGAAGAAAGAAGAAAGAAGAAGTACAGTTGATCAGCTTTAAAATGCTTTAAAATGATTACATTGTCAACCATGGAGAGAACTGACTATGGGAATGTTGATGAGAATGGAAGCAAAGGAACAACTTAGGACATTGTGGCAGAAGTCAGATCTTGTGACAATAGCTTGGATGAGATGGAAATTGGAAAGTACAACTGGTGAATAGACTCAGTAGTCAGAAGATGAGGCAGGGGAGGAATCAAGGCCAGTTCTGGGGGTTCTTGTGTGAGTGGTGAGTCGTTAGGTATACCATTGAGGTATAGTAGCCTGGAGGAGAGTAGAGTTTATTAAGATAAGTAAGAATTTGGTTTTTGAGATGTTGAATTGGAAACCCTTATAGACATCTATGAAGCCCTTTCACATTCATTCTGACTTTGAGGAAGAGCCAGGAATTACACTGTGCAAGATCTGGTAAAGAAAATGGATGAGGACACACTAATGTTTTCATAAGACAACAATTTGCTATAAAGATGTTGAATTGATTCAGGACAGTGAGTTAGCCATGAAGACATACTCATGAAAGAGTAATTCCAGAGCTGCTTTACAAAATAGCAAGAACATAACTATTTTCAAAATGAGTGACAGTATTTTTTGGGAAGGATTAATAATAATGTGTCTTTTACTGCAATAATCTTTCAAATTTATAGTATAAACATGCATCATATTTTTGACCAGATTTCATAGGTGGATATTTTAGACAATTGGATACATGAGTTTAGAGATATAAAGACAGGCCGGGACTGCAATGTATGTATGTGTGTCATATCATAGAAAAATTTAAAAAGCGCTATATCATAAATTAATAAAAAACATAGAAATAGAGATGTTCACAGGCCTTGCTGTTGATAGTCTTGCCATGGTAACTTTCTGCCTTTTCATGGCCACCCTATAAGTGCCAGAGGGACCTTAGGCTATGGTGCAGGTGTTCACATGCACCCTGTCATGTTGTCTATGGTGGCATTCATCTTTGCTCTTTCTAGATGTACCCAGAAATGCCACTGTGGTTACACACAGCATGAAAGCTCCTTACCATCATGGCCGGCCAAATTCCTCCCAAGTTCTCCAGTTCTGTCTTTTTGCATCATTTGGCTCGAATTTTCTACTCTCTTGACATTCTCCCAGCTTGTTGATGGTTTTACAGTGGCTATAACCTTATTATCTGGTTATTAGTCACTCAATATGAATGATCGGCTTCTTAAATTTCATCCATGTTGTTTGAAGTGACACAGTTTCTGGCTCATTCTAACGACTACGTTCTGATACCTGATTTTACAAAATGCTTCTAGGTATGTGGCTGATGATCAGGGTGTTATTGATCATAGTGGTATCGGTTGAGATGTCCCTTGACACTGCCCATTCACAAGAACACAGGTAGTGGTCTACTTTTCTGTTTGTGCTTATCACATTTCATGCAGTTTTAATTTTATGCAGTATACATGTTTTTTATTTGTTCTAATTAAGTAGTAGCAAATGTTCAGTTCAGTGGGTTTCTTAGTATAAAATAACTCAACGGCCACCTCCCTCCCCCTAGCTAGGCTGAAAACAGATGTGAGCTCCAATTGTAGAGTTAGACACTGCACTTGTGTGACCGAAGCCGCACAGCTGCCCTGGGACAGCTGGGAGTCTGGTTGGAGGGTTATTGTGGTCTAATGTGGAGCCCTGGCCCTACTGTATTTAATCCTCGATGGACCCGATTCATTACATTTGTGAGCCTTCCTCCCCCGCTGAACCCAAGAGACTCTTGAAGTCGTTCCTGAAAAAAACAAATGGACCTCACAGCTTAGGGTAGAGGTATGTGGCGCTCTCCTTGTTCTCTTTGAGTGCTTGGCTTTTGTTGATATGAGAAATATTCCCTGAACTGGATATGCTGATTTCACCCACGCTGGGAACCTTGCTACCAATAACTGGGGTGGCAATGTAGACTTAAGAGCCAAGAGGGTATGAGAGTATAAGAAATGGGGTGGACTGTCAGATTGCCCAGAGCAAGTGTGTGAGTTGAGAACCATTGAGAACCAGCTTGAACTCTGGGGGAGAACCCACAGGTCAAAGCAGTTGTGACGAAAGGAGCTCTTGAAACGGTTGAGAAGGATTGTGTTGGGTGGGGAGCAAGGACTGGAGAAGCAGGGAGAAAGGCATCCTGGAAGCCAGGGGAGAAGTTCAATTTAGGAAGAAAGAGAGGGATGAGCCAACACCTTGCAGAGTCATTGAAATAAGAATGAAAATGTCCATCAGGCTTGGACATTCAGCTGTGACTTCAACACAGCTGATTGGCAGAGAAATGATATATCAAGAAGCCAGAGGTTGGAAAGTGGGCAGCAAAGACACCATGCAATGCTACTTAGGGAGAATCTGATAAAGAGAGCCAGAAGGCAGGAGCCAGAGGACATGCACAGGGTTGAGGATGGTTTCTGATCGGTTTCATATACTTACTTTTGCTGGTAGGCTTGGGCAAAGGTTTTAGTGGAATTTACTTCAAAAAGAGGGAGGTGTTCCTGGAAGGAGTTTTGAGTGCCAGAAAATGGCAGAGAGAATAACAAACCAAGAGAGCCGCTCACTTTTTAAGACCACCTCCATCCCTCCTTCCCATTGCATGACTGCTCTGTCCACACCTTCGCAATCCATGCTCCCTCTCACAGTACCCAGTAAAGGCCAGTTAGTCTTGTTGGTAAAGCCATTTGCTGAGATTCTGTGGGGAGACCTAGTAGTTCCTACTTACTTGAGATTTTGCTCTTTACTGTTTCAGTGAACCGTGTTCAACTGTGGCCCAAAAGGAAAACTCCAGAAATAAGCAACTCATGTGTTTTAAGTTGCACACGATTCTGTGTAGCATGATGAAATCTTCTGCATTCTTATGCCATCCCGTGTGGGACTTGAATCATATATAAACTATCTGCTAATCAGACCCTTAGGAGATATATTGATTATCAGGCTGACTGTTGAGATATTAAAGTGTTTGTATTCAAATAACTTTTACTTTACTTAGCAATAGCCCCACTAGCATTTTTGCCACAATATATTGTTAGAGTTGTTCTGTTTTATTATGAGTTGTTAATCTCTTACTATTAACAACCCAAACCTCATCATAAGAACGTGTGTTTAGGAAAAAAAAACCCCCGTAGTGTATATATGGTTGAATGTAGTTCAGTTTGTGGCATCTATTGGGACCTTGGAACATATTTCTATAGACAAGAGGGGACAGCTGTATTTTTCATAGTTTTCATTGCAATTGTTTTTATTTCAATTGGAGAGAATTGTGGTGACAAGATTATGGAGAAAAATGGGGGGCATGGTGAGAGAACGGGGGAGAGGCTAGGAGGACAGAGTGGGATCAGTGCAAGGGGTGGCCTGCAATGGGTCACAGGGGCGGGCCAGGAAAGCATGGGTCAGGGAGCTCAAGTTCACATCTGACCTGTTCTTCTTTCTCTGGTTAGTAAGAGCCAAGGCTGCCTATTGGCTGGAACACAAGGGTGTGATGGGGCCTGATGAAGAGACCCCAAGGGGAGCTGCTGCGGGTCCTGCTAGGATTAATACAAGTGGTGCTGCCCGTAACCTTGAACCAGAACCACACAACTCACTGCTCCCAGGTTCCTGACCCTCAGACACTGACATAGTATTTGCTTTTATAAGTCTTTAAGTCTTAGAGTAATTTGCTATGTAATAATAATTAATACAATGTATTTAACTTCTTCTGATTGGCACTCTGTTATGTCACTAGATGTTATATTCTCTGCTATTAAGTCTACAACTTTTTCTCCTGGATCCCTCCACCTTATGGCTATTATGATTATTTTCAGATTTCCAACACAGATTTTGTCATTCCTCCCATCTTGTTGATGTAACTCACTGGTTCCAAGATATTATATCCTTTCTTTTTTCCATTCTTATTTCTTGCTTTCCGTGAAGCCCGTGAATTGCTAGCTCCTAGGGAAAGCTGTGTGGAAGATACGTTTTCATAGTCCTTGTATATAGTCTTAGTTACTTATTCGTTGCTAGGACAAAATATTCAATATGCACAATTTAAAGAAGGAAAGATTTATTTAGCTCACAGTTTCAGAATATCTCACACAGTCCATTTATAGGTAGCTGGCAACAATGGAAGCACATGACAGTGGTTGGAGAGTTGCTCACAGCATTGCAGACAGAAGCCAAGTAAACAGGAGCCTGAGGAGCAAGTTGATGACTGAATGCCATAGACTAGGTAATTTGTAAACTATAGAGGTGCATTTAGCTCCCCCTTTTGGGCGGAGAAGTACAATATATCAAGGTGCTAACATTTGGTGAGAGCTGTCTTCCTGCATCATCACACAGTGGAAGGCCTGACGCGGCAAGGTAGAGCAAGTGTGCTAGGTTAAGTCTCTCTTCCTTCTCTTATAAAGCCATTAGTGACCCCATAGCGTTCCTACCTAGATGACTTCATCTAATTCAAACTGTCCCCCAGAAGTTCCACTACCAAATACCTTCAAGTATACAACATTTTGGAGGACACATCTAGCCTCAGCAGCTGGCTCACAGAGTGTGTTGAGTTCTGCTTTTAGAAGTTTCCTGTCCATTCTGCAAATGTTTCTCAAAAGGTTGCATTCCCTCAGACTTCTGTTGAACTAAATACTATAAGCCTGAAGTCTTAAAATGTCATGATATAATGGCTTGTTTTAAAGGTTTCTTATAGATGCATCTTGCCCACGAATGGAGTGGGAATTCAGGAAAGCTGGGTGTGCATGTTTTCTATGCCCATGATTTTCAAGCAGTGGAAACATCTTTCCGTGAAAGAACCTTTTTAGGATCAAAAATTTTTCTCAGTGGAGAAGCTCTTCCCTCTGACTGGGTGAGATCACTCTCACCTCTGTGGTGATATGCAGGAACCTGACAATCTCTGACCACCAGGGGATCTCGGAGAACTTCTTCCCCAGTCTGACGGCCCTTTCCTGTCCCCTGTTGCTCTCCTGTCTTGCCTTTAGGCTAACCAACTCTTGTTCTCTGCTTGCCATCCTGATTACATTCTTTTTCCTGCTGTCCATTTCTTTTTTAAAAAGATTCCTTTGTCCATACTGTTTCTTCTAACATTTTTCTCTTTTCTTTCTTTTTTTTTCTTTTGCTATATTGGTCTTAGTCCTGAGCTACAACCTTTGTCCTTTTTAAATTGTTTTATTTTGACCCAGGATGACCTCAAATTTGCAATCTTCTTCCCAGCCACCTAGAGTGCTGGGATTATTATAGGTGTGTGCTACCACATCCAGCTTTCCTTCTTTTAATATATTCAATTATTTATGTTTTTTTCTTTCATACTGTTCTATTCTATTTTGGCTATTCTTTTTTTTTTGGGGGGGGGGGGAGTCTGGTTTTCTAGTTCCTCTACACTCTTTTCTCCAGTCTCCCTTTTCCCCTTCAGTGTTTCCAATGTCTCTTTTCCCCTTTGTTTTGACTCCTTCCTGCTCACTTATTTCAAGGTCCAGGCATAATTTTCTGCAGAGACAGTGGGCAGTGGGGTGATGTAGCTTGGGGGTGGTAACTGATGAGAGAGGGTTCTCACTATCAGAGCTGCAGCCTAAATGGCAATGTTTTGGCCAAAATTTTCATCACATGGAGTCATAAAGGTCACCCTTTACCAAATCTATTGGTTACTCAATGTTGAGACACTAGCACACATTTAGAATGCCAGAAACAGGATCCAAAAACATCTTGGAAGGCAAAGAAATGGGCTGAATCTAACAAGAAAATATGTCAATTTTTTTCACTTGAGAGGAAAAATGAACTGCACATGCCCAGGATGGGGCAAATGAAGCTGAGTAGTGAAAAGGCTTAAGAGAATCTTAGCTAACAGTAGAATAAAAATGAGCCATTAGCAGTCATGACCCTTTCCTCTGAGGTTGGACTTCACTAGAAAAGTAAATCAGGGATGCAGTGAGTTGCCCAGTCAGGCAACATATCCAAGAGGGAAACAGCCATCATTTACATTAACCCAGAGCAACCTGGACAAGTTGGGAGACCTAGGGATGGTCACGGAGGTGAGAAAGAAGGATCCAATACCTATATTCATATATTGAGAAAGAGAAGTTGTACCCACGGCTCCAAGGAGGAGGACTAGGTTCACTGGAGTTGACATCATGTTCAATGCAAGAATGCATTTTGCAAAGGGGTCTAAATATAGATTCATGAGAAATCATTGGAAAAGTTTGAGTGCTTAGTATGTTTCAAAAGAGATTCAAGCATTGGATGTGGTGTGGCTGCATAGGAGGCATCTTAACTTCTTGTAGTCAATACTAACAGTAAACAGTGGCAACAATCAACATTAACCCTGCACTATTGGCTGGGGACATCATGTTAGAAGTGAGAAAATTGGCTCAGAGAGGGAAGAGATGTGTTCAGAATACCAACAGTGAAAAATCAAGCCTCTCGGGTAAGTGGGACTAAAAATAGAAGAGGTCAAGAGGTTGTCTAGTGCATATTCAATGTGTGCACGAGAGGACTGGCGTGGCGTCGAATGTCTGCCTTTATTATGACTGTAAGCGAACATGCTTTCCATAGACTGACTTCATCAGACAACAGTGGGATACCTAAGAGAAGCCTCACAGGAAAATAACAGTTGTTTTTTTCACTGAGGTGAAATTTCAAAAAAATTTAAAAACCTTACAAATATTCCTACAATTTTTGTTCAGTTTAACAGTTTTATTAATAATTTATAAAGAAAATTTTGTAAAAACTGCAAGTGTCCACATGACTTGAATTCAAGCACCAATAAGTTCGTTGCTGATGCTGAGACAACTGTAGACTGAGATTCAGTCCCGCATTAGTTCCCGTGTCAGTAGCCAACACTTAACAATCACAATGAAAAAGTTTGAAGTCCTTTTATGTTTCATCCAGTTTTTCAATTGTCGTGCCTGGGAAATTTTATCTAAACACCCGTCCTGACGCCATTGGAAACTGCAAGCTTTTCTCAGGGAGGGGAAATTGCCTCTTTGCTCCAAGCTCCTCTACTTGAGATTTGAGGGTGCCATGTTTATCATCGCTTCTCCCCCAATTTAAAGTCTCCCTAATGCCTTTGCAAATGAAACCACTGAATTGAACGAAGATGGAAAAAGAATCCTGGGTCAGTGCCAAGGATGAAGGCGCAGAACCGGGGGCGCCAGGAAGGCCTGGGAGAGATGGAGAAACGAAATTATTCCTCACTGATGCTCAACAAACAATGACGACCTAAAGAAACATCAGGCACCCATAGACTGAGTCGGGGCATGTGCAGGGAGGAGGTCGGGTCTGAGCCTGCCTGCGGTGTTCCGATTCAGGTAGGGCCACCAAGGGATCTCATCTCAGACAGAGAGGAAATAAAATGGGGGTGGAGGAGGTGAGAACCCCCCTCAACCCCAGCCCTGGGTTTCTGAGGAGGTGAGAGGCTGCATGCTGGAGTTCCCACACCTGTAGACTTCAGCTTGGTACTTCCCTTGACACAGGCCTTGCCGAGCAGGGGTACGATGGGAAGGTCTGTAGATCAGATGGCTCCGACTCAGGGCTGTTGGAGGAGCTTGGGAGAAGCGATGGACAGAGGTTGCAGGGGTCCCAGCCCTCCCCTTTGGATGGAACCTTTGGTAAAGCACAGGGAGGTACCTCTGTGGGAAGAGGGGCGGGGCCCCTCGCGGCTGCCCCGGCCCTAATAGTGTGGACCTGCCCAGGCCGGAGACGCCCTGTAGCGGCTCCCATCGGTCCCGTGTAAGGATGCCACCTTCTTAGTTCGCTAGCACGGTGCGGGGTGCAAGGGGACAGGGGTGTGCCAGAGTTCCCAGCCAAGGGGCTGGTCTCAGAACTGGGTCACCTCGAAGCCTGGCACTGACATCTGCCCCATCGCTGCGATTGGATTTCGTCCTTCCTTACAAAACCCAGTCTTGCCCCTAGCTGCTGGCAGCCCCCGGGTACTCCTTTGTCCCTGCGTTCCGGGAGGCAAGGAGCAAAGTGCCACCGCGGGCGCGGCCCGAGCTCCGGCCCGGCTGGGGTCGCAGGTGGGGCGTCTCCAGGGAGGCGGCGGCCGCCGCACTGCGCCTTCCTGCCCGCGGCGGCCGCGCTGGAGGCCTGCCACCCCTCCACCTCTCCGGGTCTCTCTCTGGCTTGTTTTTCTGCTGACGCTGGGGACCTAGAGCTTCTACTTTTAGAGACACCCTGTAATTGAAAGGGGGGGGGGGGGGCGGGAACCCCGCTCTGTGCGATGCGACAGGCAAGTGCTGCCCCCTAACGGCTCCTGCCGGGCCAATGTCCAGGCCGGCTGGAACACACTCGCAGGCCTTCCTGCCTGGAGGGTCTGCGGTGGTGGCTTCCTTCCTCCGGGGTGACAGCCCGTTCTCTAACAGCTGCTTCAAGAGCCAGCCGTTTCTCCTTATAAAGAAACAATATCAAAAGCCAGGCAGCTCAGGTGTGGCTGGCTGGGAGCGACCCCGGCGCCAGGCTCTACCTGGAGGGAGCGTTTCTTGGAGCCGTCCACCCCTCAGCTTAGGAAGGGACGCCCAGTCATTGCGGGTTCGGTTCCTTGCAGCTCCTTGGCGAAGGCCGGTGGTGTCTGCCAGCAGGCCTGTGCACACAAAGGGGCTTCCTCTTCCTGCATCTGGTGAGAGAGCCCGGCGGGGGTGGGGAAGGCGCTGCTCACACACCCCCTCAGACTTTCCACTTAAGGCCTCCAGAGCGGACTCAAAAGCCAAACGCCGACCTCTTGCAAAAACATCTTCTGGGTTAATGTTTGAGGAACCTGCAGACAGCGGTTGGACCGCATCCAGTTCTGTTTAGAGGGAATCTAGCACTTAATCAAGGAACAAAGTTCATAGGTGTGGGAGGGAGGCCTGGGACGGGCTTCTGTTTTGGGAGCTAGAAAACTTGTCTCCGGAAGTGATGGACACAAACGGAAGGAGGAATTCATGTTTTTCTCCCATAAACCCAGATCTGGCCAAAGTGGAGTGTCATGCTGTGAACTTGCTCTCCTCCGGGGCTCAGCAGTAGACAGCCCGAAGATGAGCGTGCCCACCTTTAGTCGTCTTCATCTAGTGGGACTCCTGGGGACAAGGGCCTAGTGTGAAACCGTGTGGAGTGGGCCTTTTAAATGTTTTCTGAAGTTGAACATTGGTGGTCACAGAGATTAATGGGGTGATTCCTGTGGGAAGAGCTATCCAAGGGGCTGAACCACCACTGTCTTCTGCCCAGTGGAGGGTGAAGGCTGGGCAGGAAGGGGAGGGTGGATTGAAATTTGGGTGAATGAGCATTATTTTCACTTGAAGATTAAGCAAGCAAATAGTCATTTCCCTCCTTTTTTTTCCTTGTAGACATGGAAAAGAAGGTTTTTTTTTTTTTTTTTTGTATCTGAGTCTTTGATTGTAAAAGTCTGTCATTTGGAAATGGAACTTTACTCCTTGCCCTACTCAACTTTAAAGAATAGAGGTTTTCTCCCTCTCCTTTCTCTTCCTTCTTTCCATAACCCTAAACAAATTCTGAAAAAAAGTTAAGTTTTTCTCTTTTTTGACAGAACTGACCTGAAACTGGGCCTTGTTAGTCTGTGGCAGCCTGAGAATGCTTATTCAGCTGCAGACTGAATGTATGGAACAGCTCTCTGAGGTCATGGGAGCTGTGCGGGTCCTACGCAGGCTTCCCTGGGCCTGTAGGCCTCCGCTCATGCTGTCAGGGCTTGGCCGGCCAAGGATAAAGCTGTCTCTGAGTTCTGCTTCTTCCTCAAGGGGACAGAGCTGGCTTTGAAAGAATACATTTTTTTTACCAGAAGATTTTGATATTAATAAATACCCCTCATCTCTCAGCTGAGAGGTGGCATGGTGTGTGTGGTTTAGGGAGATGTCCTTAAATCTGGTTTTGCCAGGACCCCCTTTTCTCTTCAGTAGCATTTTCCACGTGGCTCTGGAGCCCACTCCAGCCCTGGGGACACAGTGCTTCCCCAAAGCTGAGGCATGCTGAACTGCACACATTGCTCTCTGGTCTTATTTGGGTAGAATCAAAGTAAACAGAAGGTCCTGGGCTTACGTGTGGTGTTTAAAACAAAAGGATACGAAAAAAGGAGTCCAGGCATTACTTTTACTACATTATTATTATTATTATTATTATTATTATTATGTGCAGTACTGCAGACTAAACTCAGGACTCATGCGTGCTAGTAACTGTTCTATCAACAATCCCCATCCCCTGCCTCACATTTCGTGACTATCTGCTAATGTTCTTCTAACTGCGATTAAAAAAAGCCAGGGAGATAGTGCCATGGTTCCCTGGGGAAAGTGTCACTCACTAGAAGGATTTTGTCTCAGCAAAATGTGCACAAGATCCCAAATATGTCTGATATAATTGATAACATACTAAATCCAGAAAAACCTTGCCTATCAACTTGGCCACTTTCATGGGCTTTCAGGCAATTTATTTCTTTGAGCCTTAGTTTTCTTCCTGGTAAAATAAAGATGTTGTGAGCATTAGATGGTATGAATTCAATACTTAGTGCATTGTAAAAAGACAATGTAGTCATTTTTTACCTTCTTGCGATTGGGGGGGAGGAGTGCTAGGGATGGACCCCAAGGCTTCTTACATGTTAGACAAACTCCACCACTGAGATACATTCCCAGCTCGAAATTATATATCTAAAAGGCTGGATGACCGCTTAGGGCTGAAGGATAATGAAACATAGGATTGGCTTCCGTGAGCTCTGGGCTCAATTTGGGCTCATGGTCAGGAAAGGGGAAACAGAAAAAAAAAAAAAAAAAAAGGAGCTTTGGAAGAAAGACGAGGAAGCAGAGAGTAAGAGGCCTGCAACCTTCTGAAACCAGCTCAGACGACAGCCAGGGTCTCGTGAGGAGTGTGAGGGAGCTGCCACGGGGGCAAGTGACCCCAAGCCACGAAGGGAATCCAGCCAAGAATAGACTCGGATGGCCCCCACAGTTACGGTCTAGAAACCTCCAAAGAGAAATCTTAGCTAAGAGTGGAAAAGGGGAGCTGAAGAGGCCAAACTGGGAAGCGTTCCAAGGCCACCAGTCAGCCGGGCTGAGACAGGAACCAGGAGCCTCCGCCAGTTAAGCACCTGATTAATGAATAAGCTGCTGGCTGGTTCGGGTGAGGGTGCACCTGTGACTTACCTCATCCCTACCAAGCTGCACCCTGAGTCTCCACTGCACACTGGAGTGTTTTACCCAAACTTTTGGGCTAAGCCTAGATTGTTCAAAGTAAACTTGGGGGAAGTTTAAAAAAAAGAAATCTAGCTTTTTGGAAGTGGTTTTCCTTACCCAAAAAAACCATAAAAACAAAAACTAAAGTTACTTTACACTTGCCAGCTCTAGAGCCAAAGGTGGACACAAGTTAATTGTCTATTGTGACAGTTTTGCGATTATCTTTCAGCCTGTGGGCTTCCTTGTATAGTTAGCTCTGTATTTTTGCTTACACAATTTTCAAGCTTTTAATTAAAATATAACACACTTTCCAGAAAAGCATTCAAATCTTAACTGTGTGGTTTGATAAATTTTTTTTTTTGCAAATTAAAAAATACTCATGCAAGCAGCATTCTCAATAACAGAACATTACCAGGAGCTGGGAGGGAGCTCACTTCACGGCCCTGTCTGTATCAGCCCTCATCTCTTGTCAGAGTTTAGTTTGCTTATGTTGCCCTCTTGTTTTTTTTTTAAATTGTCATATCTTACAACATAAAATGTATTATTTTAACTGAGTTTGCAGCTCAGTGGCCTAAGTGCATTCATGTTGCTGTGCAAATACTACCAACATCCAGCTCCAGTACTTCTTTTTTATCTTCTGAAAGTTATTCTCTATGCATTAAATCTAAACGTCTCATCCTCCCTGCTTCCGGCTGTTGGCAATCATTCCACTTCCTGTCTCTGTTGGTTTGACTGCTCTAGGGACTTCATCTAAGGGGAATCATACTGTCCTTGCTCTTCTGTAGCTGACTTATGTCTTACTTAGCATAACATCTTTAAGTTGTAGCATGTGTCAGAACTTCCTTTCTAAGATGAATAGTATTCCATTGTGTGCATGTATTATATTTTGTTTGTGCATTCATCTGTTGATGGACACATAGCTTCCATCTTTGGCCTCTGTGAAAAGGCTGCTGTGAACAGAGGCATACAAATATCTCCTTGAAACGCTGGTTTCAGGTCTGTTGGGTATATACCAGAAATGGAATTGCTTGATCACGTAGAAATTTCAGTTTTAATTTTTTGGAGGAACTGCAATGCTGCTGGTTTTCCACAACTAGTTTTACCTGTTTCTTAACTTTCTATTCATAGAACTCTTCCATACGTACTTTTGCATCTGGCTTTTTTTTTCATTCAACTTTAACTTTCGTTTAACTCAACTTTCCTTCAACTGGAGTTTCTGAAATTTAATTTTCATTGATATAATGTGTGTGCGACTCTGGAGACAGATTCCCAAGGCCTCACACGCTGGGGCAAGCATTCTACCACTGTGCTCTCTCTCTGCCCCTTTGCTAAATGTTTTGCAGTCATCCAGTGTTGTAAACACATTATAATTTACTGGATATTTATCAGTGATTTTGTTAGACTATTTTCATAGTCTCATCAAGTTATGTATTCTGATAAGGGGAATCCTTCCAGTTCTATTATTAGCTATGCAACATTTTATAAGATTATAGAGAAGAGCAGAGGCACTGCTTCCTTAAATCTCCATGGAACTCTTTGCTGAAAACATTTAGTGAACTTGTGTCAGGTCCTGACTCTGGTTCCCCAGGGGAAAATCAACCAAGATTCTCTGCTTCCGTGCTCCAATAAACTTCACACTATCACTGCTAGACCCTGAGTTGGGCCTTCCGTATGGCAGACATCCTTTTCAATTTTAAGACTGCCTTTGTAACTTTATGATAGAGTACTTTGATCAGCCATTCGGTTCTCTTGCCAGTAACACTCCATCTGATAAGATAACCCTGCATTTCCACACCTCTTCTAAACAGGCTTTTCTAGTGAATGCTCCCACCTACAATCATTCAGCTTAAAAAAAAAAAGAAGCAGTTGAATCAGGTATTTGCAGAAACCTTAAGCACTGTGGATAATGCTGGATACTTTAAAAAAAATACTTCTGCAGATTGCTAAGAAAAACATCATGTAATTCAGACAATCTAGTTTAGCTATGTGTTAACCTCCACTTCTAACAGATCTTGTTGAGGTGTTCCAAGGAGATGGTATCTTGACTTAGGGGAGTAAGGGAAGTGGGACCTAACTTGGTCTGTTTGAGGGTGGTTACCATGTAATAGCCCGTGTTTTGTCTGAGGAAGGAGCATCTAGGCGTAGAAATGAGGGCGTGGTCATCTTGCTTTCACCCTGAAGCCACCAGGCTGTGAGGATGCAGGGAGGGCATGGAGGAGTCTCCAAGTTCTCTGGAATCTCAAGATCAAGTGTAGAGCAGAAGAGCAAGACATCAAAATATTTAGGGAGGGTGTTAGTTACTTATCTAGTTGCTGTGACAGAATACCCAATATCCACAACTTAAGGGAGGAAAGATTTATTTTAGCTCACAGTTTCAGAAGATCTCGCACAGTCCATTCATGGGGCAGCCTGCAATAGTGAGGGCACATGGCAAAGGCGGGAGAGCTGCTCACCCCGTTGCAAACAGCACCTAAGTGAAGCAGGAGGATGAGCTTTCCCAGGAAGAAGATGCAACAACGTCTCTTCTTCATTCTTTTAAGTACTTTGAGCTGCCAGTTGCCCCTTCCTCACTCCTTGGTCCACAAGTCAATAAAAAACGCCTGAAATCTCTGTCCTAGCCAATCTTCAATCTCAACAAATTGTCCCAATCCTTCCAGGTCAAATCTTGTGCACCTGCCCCTTCCAGACAGGCCCTACCTCCTAATAACACACAGTTCCAAATACATGAGGCTTTGGGGGACATTCCAGATCCAAGCTATAACAGGTGAAGTCAGCCATTCCTCCTGTGACTCTTCCCATAAATGTGACACCAAGTACATTTGATACCACTGAGTCTCTCTTTCTCCATTGGTGGCAACAGAATAATTTATAGAGACTTTAAGTTGTGTTTTGCCTGCCATCTTCTTTTAGTGCAGTCATGCCCAGAGAGCCACTAGGCCTTGGGCTCCTCATCTCTCTGGGACGTTTGTAAGGCAGGGCTGAAAGAAGACTTAGCTCAAATCCAAACCTTATGAATTTTGTTCAGAAAGCTTAAAGTCACTCAGGAAACAATCCTTGATCACTCTCAAGGGTAGGGAGTGTATTTTGGGAGGCAAGTGAGACTGGCTGTTTTGGGTTGGTTTGGTCCCACTCAGGGGAATAAAGTGCCCATTTGAGGCAGGAGAAGTTGCTTTCCCATAGCTAGGACAAGTCTGCAGGGTGGTGTGATAGTCAGTTTTTTCCTCGTAACAAGTTGCTGAAATGATCAACTTAAATTGATGCGTGCTTCTTTTGGCTCAGGGTTTCTGAGGTTTTAGCCTGTGGTTGTTTAGCCCATTGGCATTTTGGGCACATGGTAAGGTAGCACACCATGGCAGGGAACTCATGGTGGCACACATCTGCTCACCTGATGGTAGCCGGGAAGAAAAGAGAGAGAGAAGAAACCAGGGTTCCAATAGTTTTTCAAACGTGCCCCTAAGAACCTAAATTCCTCCTACCAAGCCCCTCTGCCTGAGGTTCCATCACATCCCAGTAGCGCCACAGGTTGGCAACCAAGCCTTCCACAGGTGGGACGTCAGGGGACACTTATCCAAATGATACCCATTGGGCATCCCAGAGAGATCTCTACGAATTTGCACCCTAGGCCGTCACATCAGAGTCCCCAGAGGCATCACACCTTGGAAGAGAATAAGCACTTGCAGACCTCCTGGAGGCAGCTGCAGTCCAATACAAAACCAGGGTGCCATCTTGAATATTCTTCTTTTCTTATGACTGTAAGCTTTTTAAAACAATTGCAGGAGCTAAGGGGAGACATGGCAGGAACAAAAAGGACTGAGATTGGATTTCTGACTGCTCTAGTGGCATAATTTCTGAGGACCCGAGTTTCTGGGACAGCACTTCTGTAGGCCTCAGATGAAATGGAGACGACCTATTGTTCTGCTCTCACCACTGGGATAGGCATGTAGGTCAGTGATATACGTGACAGGCCTGCTGTAGTTGTGAGTTGTGACAAGCCTGCTCGTTCCTATCCTATCGGGAGGAAGGCTCCTGCTTTGAGAGGGAGAGAGTGGAAAACGCACGGAGTCACCGGCTTCCCTGGCTGCTGCTCCGGACCGCGGACGGCGGGGCAGGGCCTCTCAGATCCCTCAGCTCGCCAGAGCAGGATGTTGACAGTTGGGGCTGCTTCCTTTGTGGGATGGGCAGGGCGTTGCCTCTGAGAGCTGACTTGTAGGTTTTGCTTAGTTTATTATGGAGGGAAAAGAGACTCAAATGCAATCCAAGGAGAGCACTATTAACATTTCTGAGAGGATCTGTACCTACATTCTATCTGCAGAGAGTTCTGGAAAACAGTCTCTTTGTTCCTACAAAGTAAATCAGTCATGAAATTTGAACTACCTGAGCAGAGAGAACCTTAGCCTGTGTCCAGGCCCATGCCGACCAGTGGAAATCTAAGGTGGCTGCAATGCGAGCCACATGCATTATTTTAAAATTTGAAATAGCTGCATTATAAAAAAGAATTGAAATGAATTCTTATAAAATTATTTCAATAGTATTACAAGTTTTATAATGTACCTAGAACTTGTATCATCACAACATATGATCATATAAAGAATTTATCTTAATATAAAATATCCATGAGATATTTTACATTCTTCCTCTCTTTAAATGTCTGAAATCCAGGATATCCACCTGAATTTGGACATTTCAATGATCGCATGTGGTTTCTGGATTAAATAAACCTAGTAGATCTACACCAGAAGTCTCAACTGGGAGCAGTCTCTCATGCCCGGAGGCCATATGGCAATGTCTTCACACATTTTTTATTGTCATAGCTGGAGAGGGCATTATTTGAAGCCAGTAGCTATAGGCCAGAGATATTGGTAAATGTTCTAATGCACAGGCCAGCATCCGCAACAAAGTGTGGTCTACACAAAGACTGATAGATTAAGGAACTCTGGCTTAGACCAAATGCCCCCTGATACTAGTGGCTAAATATTTCCCAAAAGCCTGTGTATTTATTTATTTAGACAGGGTCTTACTCTGTAGCCCAGGCTGGTCCTGAACTCATTATGGAGCCCAGCCTGGCCTTGGACTCAGGCAATCCTCCTGCCTCAGCCTCTTGAGTGCTGGGATTCCAGGCATGTGCCACCGCACCCAGCTTATTGGTGCTGGGGAATCAAACTCTGGTACTTAGCACTTGACTTAGTACTTGCTAGGAATTCCGTGTATTTAAAGGCTTGGTTTCTAGCTGGAGAAGCTATTGAAAGGTAGTGGAACGTTTTAGAGGTAGGATCTGCTGGGTTCCTAATCCCTTTTTCTCTGTTTTGCTTCCTGGCTACCATGAAGTGAACAGCTTGATCTGTTGTGCAATGCCTGCCATGATGCGCTGTCTCTACCATAGGCCCAGCACAATAAGGTCACCCAATCATCATGGACTAAACCATCTAAAACTGTGAGTCCAAATAAACCTTTCTATAAATTTTTCTCTTCATAAGTTTTTAAATTTTTCTCTTCTCTTCTCTCTCTCTCTCTCTCTCTCTCTCTCTCTCTCTCTCTCTCTCTCTCTTTCTCACTAGTGGTAATGAGTCACCATAGGCCAGTTGGTAGCAGGACAGGTGCTGGCACCCTGGTCTCCTGAGTTGAGCTCTAAGGCATCCCCATCGTCACCCACGCTTCCTCTTGGCACGTGATTGTAGCAGGTGTTCCCCATCTTTTGTCCTCCAGCACAGCTCAGTGGAGAAATATAAATGACAAGACACAAGCCACAAGCAAGAAACTGCACCCCCAACAAAATTCCTTAGCACAAAAGTTTCTTTTGTGCTTCAGGAAAATTTGGGGAAAATTCATGCACTTGTCAGAACCTGAAATCTGGTCCAAGAGACAAAGGAAATGCTAAACCCAGTAAGATTGCTGCAGCTGACACTCAGCCAGCTCTGGATGAGGGCTTCAAAGTATCGGGTGTTGGAGGGGAGCACCTTGCAACAAGATCAGGTTCCTTTCTCAGCTACAGGCGGAGCAGAAACAGTTTTCTGAGTGTGCTGTTGAATGATCGTTCTCAAAAGTCAATAAAAAGAACTTTGCAGTAAGTAGAAGTCACTCCTACAAAATACAAGGCCCAGCTGTGTCGCCTACTTCCTTGGTGTCATTAGGGACTCTCTTCCTCTCTGGTAGATATGGAGAACCTGATGTTTTGACAGAAACTGGCAGGGGAATGGGTGCTTAAATGAATGAATAAATCACATAGAATAGCTTAAGCTCTAAACCAGCCTTTGTCCTTATTGGCTTTGTTGTTGTTGTTGTTGCAGTATTAGAGACCGAACCCAAAGAGCGCTGAGCTACATCCACAGCCATTTATTTTGACACTGGATCTTCCTAAGCTGTCCATATGGGACTTGGCCTTGGGATCCTTCTGCCTGTGTCTCCTGAGTAGCTGGCATTATAGGCATGCACCACCACACATTTCATTATTAAATCACTACCTAGTTGTTATTTTGTTTTGTTTTGTTTTGTTTTTGTTGTTGTTCTTTTGGACTAGGGATTTAACCCAGGACTTTTGCACTGAGCTACATTGCAAGCTCATTTATTTTGTTTTGTTTTATTTTATTTTGTGTTTTAAAACATGGACTCGCTAAGTTGCTCAGGCTGCCCTTGAATTCGTGGTCCTCCTGCGTCAGCCTCCCTGAATCACAGACCTGCTTCACCTCACCCTCAGGCCTACCTTCACCTACTTGTTCTATAGTTGCTCCTTACTGACCGTTGGCCTCCTTGGCTGGTGTCACTGCCCCGCCTCTGCCTGTACACCCTGCCCTGCTCTGTATTCCTACGTTCATTTGTGGAAGGCTTGGTTCCACCTTGGGAATGTGGTGTCATCTTAGCTCCCTAAAAATCCTTTTCCCCAGCCATAGGCCTGTCCTTGGGATACCCTATAAAAATTTCCTCTCCTTAGCTGAGGTAGAGTGGTGACTTAAGTGAAATGACTTAGGTGCAGAAGATTAATATGTTAAACACTGTATGGTTTCTTAGACTTGGAAAGCCCAGAACACAGACATTCTTTGGAACCATATGAAGTGATAGCCGGAGCTGGGGGAAGGGACAGGATGGGGGTGGGAGGGTAGAAGATGGGAAGGGATTGTGAAGTCGATGTGATACGTAGATGTACGAAACACCCAAATTCATTGTAAATACTATGTATTACATTTGTATATTAATAAAAATAGTGGGGGGAAAATTCCTCTCCTTGTATCTCGTGCTCCTAGGAGAATCTAAGTCCTCACTTCCTGGTTTTGTGACCTCTGGGAACTCCTTCAGCCTATCCGGCCTCCACAGGAAGAAGGGGTCCTTCCTGTTTGTTTCTTCAGATCGTGAGTCCTTCAGCCTAGACTGAGGCTGATTTCACCCCCATGGTTGGGTAATCGTGGCAACCCCTGTTTACTTGGTTCATGTTGTATTTGGAGATCTTTCTTTGTCCAACTTAATGCATTTTTGTGTTCACTAATTCAACAGAGGATGAACAAGCACATGGCAAACTGAATCTGTCCACATTATCTTAGCATGTGCTCAGGGTGGAAATGGAAAAAAGGGGAAGTCTGTTGGAAATGAGATGGGGGAGTTGTGTGGTTCTCATGCATGGCAGAGACCCCAGCCACTCTGTTAATTATGGGCTGATCACCAGAGTTCTGGCCCTTATAGATACACTGAGGTCAAGAGTAGAGTGACACTTGGGATTTCCCGGTGTTCTGATCTGTGAAGCAGCCTGCTCCGGGCACAGCAGTGGAGTCTGTGATTTCTCTTATTCCGCCGGGTGTGCTGGGTGTCAGCTCGCTGGGCTCTCAGACAACAAACTCAGCTCTTGGAAGTAGAAAATATGGTGCCTTAAAGCCAAGAACTAGAGAATTTTCCTGGGAAAGAGCAAGAGTCCCCCATATGTTCCTTGGAGCCAAATGGATTTCCTCAGGGTCCTCCAGCCATGGGTACAGATCTCTAGGTGCAACAGCACGGCCACAATAGCAGTCACAGCCCCTTGGCAGCAGCCCAGTGTGCTCGTGGAGTTGGTATGTTCCTAGACCTGAGCAGAGAGAGAGAGAGAGAGAGAGAGAGAGAGAGAGAGAGAGAGAGAGAGCGAGCGAGCTCTGGGCCAAGCCCAGGACTCTTCTGTCTGTTAACCAACTACAGATTAAACCTTGAATAGCCTCAGAGAGCTGCTCTCCTTGGGGGAATTAAGGACTTTCCTTTTCCTCTTTATTATTTTACTTACTTTAAGTAATATACACAATGTTCCTCTTAAGTGAAGAACCTGGGGGCCTGCTTGAAAGTACAGCAGGCAGGCCTCTCTTGATTGCCCAGGAGTACTCTGCTTAGTCTGGTGATCTTCTGGTTCATGGCTAGGACACCAGCCCTTTGGCAGGGGGCACGGCAGCCACTCAGCTCAGCTAGGCAGGGCCACAAAGTGGGAGACAGATGAGGCTTCCCTGCTGCTCTGCAGCTGTTTGTCGACCACCTCCTGGGCACGCTGCTCCTACAGCTGGACCCGGTTGCATGCTGCTAGGCAACCTGGCCATGTGCTGCAAACAGATGCCAGGACCAGGCAGGCCCCACGATGCAAGCATTGTAAGCGACAGGAATAAGTGCTCCCTTCATGTCCAGGTCCCTGTTTTGCTGAACTAGCATATTACATTGGCTGAATCTTAATGAAAGCTCTTTAGGATGGGAAGGAGGGGTTTGGATGCTTGCATGAAACAGTCTCAGCACACAATTGACCTAGGTTCTCCATGGGACGCGGCGCTTCTAGTGGGTGCAGAATGGCTGTACGTCCTTCCTGTGAGGGACGCCGAGGCCAGCAATGTCAACAGCATATCACATCTCACTCTTTCTGCTCCATCTGCTGCTAGCTCCGCTGCTTTTGTTTTGAATTTAAAAGACAATGCCATGTTTCGGTGGAGGGTGTGTGCCTGGGAGTGTCACTTTTAGCGAGCACAAAGAAAACCTGATGTTCTAACTGAATTTATTTTTCTGGACTTTTTTTTATTGTATGGCATAAAAAGTTAGAGTGCAGAACCCTTAGAGGCCAGGCCGGTTGTTTAATGGCACACAAATGCGTCTTAAAACCACCCATCCCTCGGCTTGTCTGTGCTGGAGAGCTCTGAAGCCAAACAGAGCTATAAAACCCCTTCTGTGCCGCAGCCAGCCCCGCTTCCTTCTTCGGAACAGTGCCTGCCGGATCCTGGCGCTGCCGCCGAGGTCCCTGCAAGCCATCACGGCTCAAAAGCAAACACGCTCAGCCACAGATCTGGCCTCCCTCCTCTCGTGGCAGTTTTCAGCCTCTGTGCTCCCTTCTTCCTCTGCCCCACCCCAGCTGGCTGGTGTGGCCTGGGCTGCGGGAGTGAGCATCAGAGGGAAGGGGGTAGCCTGGGGACTGAAGTGTCCCCTCTGTTACTGTGCTTTGTCCTTACCCCCTGCTTACGTGTGCTCTCTGGCATTTATTTTATTTCCTTACCTTACATTTTCCCACACATAGGAATAAAGGGCATGGCTGGGGGAGGGGGGGCAGGACGTGTGCTAATGAAGCTTAGCCCCAGGACCCAAAAGGTCTCTCCGTCAGCTCCCAGGAAGGCCTCCCAGTTTTCTGTCGCTGTGTCCAAGGAGTCGCTGAGAGGCCTTGTCCTCTTCGCCTTCCCCCGCCACTGGGAGAGCAGACTCTTCGCCATTCTCTTTCAACACTTGCACACTTAATACCGGTCCAGAAGAGGTTGGATGGTCAGGCAGCTAACTCTGATTAGGACATGTAGGAATGGAAGAATTATGACTTCAGAGGTCCCAAAAGTGGTACAAGTTGAAAATGTCATTAGATGAAAAAAAGGTCTAGGCTGGTATGCCTGTGACCAGTCTATAAAAAATTTTCAGAGGGATGCAGGATTCACACTGCTCTGTGTACAAGGGTAGGTGGGATAAAGCCGACAGGATTCTGGGATCTAAGACTCCCCATCCAGCAGGAAGTAGGCATCTGCCCACTCACTGGTGGGCCAGAGACTCCTAGGGGGGGTGTGGACAGGTGGGATGAAGAAGTCTTCCCACACACAGGATTAGAAACAGAGTCCAGACTTCAGACTTCGTGAACAGAAACACATAAGTTTACTGAAAAAGTCTCCAGAGCTGCGAAGGGTGGAGTGTTGGGTGTGACATGGTGTGGGAGACTTCTGGGAAATACATCCACTTATTCATCCAGCTCCCCAGTTCTCTGCCTTCTGCTGATGGCTCTGAATCTCTTTGCGCTCCAGACAGAAACTCCTTCTTCCCAGCTGTCTCGTTGTTCCTCCCCTTGTCAGCCTCAAGCCACATGTCTGTCTCTTCCTCCCCCAGCCCCATGGATATTTTCTTTACTTCTCTTTTTAGTTTCCTCGTGAGTCCTTTCTGCCCACCTCCTCCACTGGCTAGGGGAAGCCTAAAATGGAGTGAGCAAGGGGACATCCTCCAGGCCGTAAGGGACTTTGCCAGAGCCCTGTGAACGGCAACTCTCTTGCCAAAGCCAATCTCATCACACTTTTGTGTCAGAAATTTCTCCATCTGTCAGTGTTCTGGAAACTTACTGTAAAAGCAAAACAAAGCAAAACCTTTCTCCATTTGACTTAGAAAAATCCTCTACCATGGGCTTAATTATGTCCCCCAAAATGCGTAGGTTGAGGCCTACCCTCCAATATCTCAGAATGTGATTGGATTTGGCCTTAGGGCCTTTAAAGAGGTAATTAAGGTAAAATGAGGCCATTAGGGCGGGCCCTAATCCTGTATTACTGCTGTCCTTTTAAAAAAAATAAAGGCAATCACAGCACAGCTACGCACAGAGAGAAGAGAACAGGCATCTTCAAGCTGAGGAGAAGCACTGGAGAAGAGGCTTCAGCTTAACCCTTGACCCAGGACTTCAGCCTCCAAAACTGTGACGTCAGACATGACCCCATCTGTGGCGTTTGATATGGCAGCCAGACCAGATGACTAGATTTGCTAGATAACCGTTGCCTACCTACATAAAGTGACTCATCCCTACAATTTACCAATATGTGTTTCTTCAATTAATAGCTGAACGTTGCATCCCTCAGAATACCAAGATACAGAAATGGATACTGCCTGCTCAGCTGGCCGAGAGATTCTCTCAAATACAAAACCCATCTCACCTGTGCCACTCCCCTCCACCTGTGACGTGCCACTCCTCCCTTTCAAGACCAGACCAGACCACCTGCCGCAGTGCTCTGAGGATCTGGGTGCAGTAGCAGCAGTGAAAGCACTTCCTGACCTGTTCCTCGTTTTGTTGTTGACAGCTGCTTGACCTGGATGGGACAGGAAGCCACTAGGACTCACCTTCACCACCAGGGCACTGAGCCCTCTCACAGCATTATGCTCTTCTAGCTTGGAAACTACAGACCTCACCAAGGGCTCCGTTTCCTGAATCCTCTCAATGTTTTTGTATGGCAGTATCATGACGATGGGATTTTGACCCCCATGGGAGCTTTTGGATTTGTCTTGTGGCTGCTCAATCTACTTCCTAACCCCCTTTGAAGATTCCCTCTGAAAAATGTTTCCTTCTGATGATAGGTCCGTCATTGACATGGCCTCAAACACTGATAAGGGTTTTTCTAGGGACAACTGAGGACAGCAGTGACCCCAGTGAAGCACCTAAGTCCACCTACCTACAAGGCCCAATCACATCTCAGACATCTAAGATCTCATCAATATTTAGCCAATTTTGCACAGTACAAGGAGACTGAAAAATGAGAAGATAATTCTGGTCTGTCAAAAACCGTACAGCCCCTTAGGGACTGTCCCTCACCGTCAGCCGCCTCTCCTCTACTTGCTTCTTCCCTTTCAATAAAACCTCAGCACCCTTTTCTGCCCCAGAAGCATCCTTGGGCTGCACTCTGGTGCTTCCTCCATCCCCCATTCCTCCTGGTTCTGTGGGTCTTCCTTTCCTCTCAGCCCCTTGGTCTCCTGTTGGGCCAACTCCCCTCCCCCTTCCTGTCTCTGTTGAACTTTCCTGCTCCCACCTCCAGACCTTACCCCATGTTAGTGGCAGAATGAAAGGCCGTGATCTAAGTGTCCTGCAAAAGGACTCACTCGATTTACGTGCAATTGTTACACACTTTTCTGGCAGTATAAGACTTGGAAAAAGGTTAGTGACTGATCCCATCTTTAGTGATGTTCTCCTGAATTCCCCGATTTGTACTGATTGTTGTAGCTGACATTGGGTACCAGATACACTTTTTGTTGTTTGGAAAGGCCCAGAGGTCACTCTCCACAAAAAACTTTCACAGAACTCAGGCTTACACTTTTAACAGTAAGGAGGACTTTAAAATTCATTCCCTCTGAAATATTAATTAACTGCGGATATGAAATTATAGGCAACAAGGACATGAATCTGCCTTTAACTATAGATACAGAGGAGATGGTGGCAGAGCTACTCTGTCTCCATTACTCTGTCTTAGTTGATTTTCTGCTGATATACCATGTACCGTGAAAATTATAAGCAGCAGAATTTATTTGGCTCAGGACACCCAAGGTCCTAGCATCTTGCAACGGCCTGCATTATAATGTGGCAGAAAAGGTAGAAAGACAGAGTCTGACTGGACTTGTCCTCTGTATCAGGAGCCCATTCCAGAGACGACTCTTTCCCATGATGTGGTTTGGGAGGGCAGAGCCCTTGTGGCCTAATCTCTTTTGAAAGCTCCCACCCTTAATGTTAACAATGGCAATTAAGAGAAAGAGAAGGGAACTGCAGGGAGAGGGGAGTGCAGGCAAGCCAAGGGAGGCTAGAAGGGAAGCTGGGTAGGGTCTCCGTAGGGCATAGGCAGGTGTAGAAATGTCACCGTGAAACCAATCAATTTGCACAACTAATAGGTGTTAATAATTAGAAAACATTGACAATTATGTTCAACCTAAGTATGGAGGAGACAATCAACCATAGAGATTGTTAATTTTGCTAATGGCTTGTGACCAGAAATTAGAGATCTTATCTAACGCAGGCAGAGTGCTCCGGTCTCTGGAAATGTATATTAACAAGAAAACTCCATTGCAGAAAAGCCCAAATTAACAAACTCTGTGTAAATTGATAGCTTGTAAAAACATAACTAAGTAGAGGAAAGCAAAACAGAACGATTTGCTCCTTCCAGAACCTCCCGTAGCTAGAGACACTTGCAAATATTGTTAAACAAAAAGATCTCAGTGGGGATTTTCTGGCTTTAAAACAGAAAAAGGGAGACAGTCCCCCCAAAAAAAGTTAAAAAAATTCATCTTTCCAATAATGGTTGAGGAGACCCTTCTCCTTGGGTCCATGCTAATGTACAGGTGGAGGTTCTCACACCCATCCATGAGCACCCTACTCTCTCCCTTTCTCTTCACAGCAACACATCCTACCATTATTGTTTATTTATGGCCCTGGTCCCTAGGAGTGCACAAGTCACACCTGTAGCGACACTTGATAATCACCCTCATGACCATCATATCTGGACCTCTTTCTGTCTTACAAAGACTCCCTCACTACCCAGCCCAGCTTTCTCCTTATCTCTGCTACCTAGCAAATTTTCTGGAAAAAAAATTTACTTTCCAACAGACCTATAAGTATTCTTTTTGTTCCTGAAGACCTCACTCTTGAGTTCCCTGACCTGTATCTTTGCCTGTGTAGATCTCATTGACCATTCAAATAATCTTGTTCCTGCCAAAATCCCTGATGTTCCTTTAGATCATCACTACAAACTCTGTAACCATAATGTCTGACTCCCCGAGTAGCTTGCTATGCTGACACAGGCCAGATCTAGGAGGCTGAA
>PVKB01006421.1:0-62792 GCA_004027205.1 Ctenodactylus gundi | reverse complement strand
GGGGGGGGGGGGGGGGGGGGGGGGGGGGGGGGGGGGGGGGGGGGGGGGGGGGGGGGGGGGGGGGGGGGGGGCGGGCGGGCTGTGGAGACCCCGCCGGGCAAGTTCGGGCCTCGGAGGGGGCCGGCTGGAGAGGAAGCAGCGTCCAGCCGGGCAGCTGTCAGAGCGCCCAGGGAGCTGCTGGGTGGCGCGAGGTGGGCCCCACATGCTGGAGGAAGGAGGTGAGAGTAGTGAGAGCGACTTGCTGGCTGCAACTCGCCTATTTTGCATTAGTGACTGAGTGCGTTTGTTTCCCCGCCACCATCGCCTCCGGCTGGAACACGGGGTCTCACTGTGCTACGTCCCCAGCCAATTTTTTTTTTTTTTCCACATGGTGCCGGATCCAGGGAATAAGGTGGCTGGGCACGCATTGTATGAGCCTGCCTGTCCCCTGGATGGCACCCGGCCACATGTACCGTATATATTTTTTTAATCATACCTCATGAAGACACTAAACTCAAAAAAAAAAAAAAAAATGTGGAGTTGGAGGAATAGTACCGCGGTTAGAGCGCTTACCTCGCAAGCACAAAACCCTGGGTTCGTTTCCCGGCACCGTATCAGCGCGCATGGTGATGCGCTACTATAATCCAGAGGGCTGGGATTACAAACCAGATACACCGGGCCGGCCAGTCTTTTCTGAAGTAAAGAATTCTGGGGTCAAAATGAAGACATTAGGGGGCTGGAGGTAGGAGGGATGGGAAAATTTACGACCCATTCCTGTCATGGACCATGTTTGCCAGCCTTTCCAGCTGTCTCTAAAAAAAGATTTTTTTGAGATGGGATTGCTCTGTACTCCAGGCTAGTCTGGAACTCATTATGTAGTCTACCCTGGCCTTGAACTGAGAGCAATCTTCCTGCCTCAGCCTCCTGAGTGCTGGAATTACAGGCATGTGCCACCATTCCCAGCTTCTATGGTGCTGGGAATGGAACTCAGGGCTCTGTGCTTGTTAGGCAAGCACTTCAACTGCTGTGCTACTTTTCCAGCCCCCGGGTCATAGCTATTTTAAAACAAATTATTTAAAATTAGTAAGTACACTGCCTCAGACCTCACTGAGAATTTTGAGAATTAGAGGACAACCTGAGACAACTCGGATTGGAAGTAGCACAGATCAGGATCAGGGACAGCAGAGGGAGGAAGGCTTCGGCAGCAGGAGGACCAGGCTCCACTTGTTCCCACTGGCCATTCAGGAAGGAGGCAAAGGGTGCTGTACCAAGTTTAAAATTTTTTTTTTTTTTTTTTTTTTTTTTTTTTTTTTTGGTCCTGGGGAGTGAACCCAGAGCCTTTTGCACTGAGCTCCATCCCCAGCCCACTTCATTTTTTATTATGAGACAGGGTCTCACTAAGTTCCTAAGTAGCACGTGCTGTACTAGAACTTGGAAGCCTCCTGCCTCAGTCTTCTAAGTGCTGGGATTACAGACATGCAGCACATCCTGCTACCAGCTAACACCTGACTGTTTTGAGAACCCATCTCGGTCAGTCTTATGGTTTCGAACAGAAATACTTGGGTAAAAGGAGTCACTATTATCAGTCTAAGATGCCAAACTTTTTGTTGTTTTGTATTTACCCAAGGCAACACTGCACAGTTCCTTTTCTGACTTTTTTTCCAGACCAAAAGACCACAGCTGAATCCCCCACCAGGCAAACTCTTTCCGAAGAACCACACCGAGACACAGGGGCAGAGATGTCCCCTGCAGAACCAGAGCACAGCAACAGTGAGCAAGGGAAGAGCTTCAATCTGAGACCAGTCCTGGCTGCACAACAAAGATTTCTTACAGGTACGGGGCCTCACAGACATAAAGTATGTTCTGAAGGCTTCCAGAAGAGTTCAGAAGTAACTCCGTGTCACACAGTGAAGCGTTCATGTGTGGCCAGTGTGGCAAAGCCTTCAGCTAGTGCTCTTCTCTCCCTGAGCATCAGAAGAGCCACGGTGGGGAGAGGGTGAGTGCAGTGCCTGTGGCAAGGCCTTCCGCCAGAGCTCCTCTTTAAGCACCAGATTCACTCCGGAGAGGCCCAAGTGCGGCGAGTGCAGGCCGGCCTTCAGCCAGAACGCAAATCTCAACAAACACCAATGCACGCACACAGGAGAGAAACCCTACATGTATGGCGAGTGTGCAAAAGCCTTCAGTGACTGCTCAACCCTCGTCCACCTACGAGTGCAGTGCCGGTGGCAAGGCCTTCCATCACAGCGCCAACCTCACCAACCACCAGAGGACACACATGGGGGAGAAGCCCTACCAGTGCAGTGAGTGGGGGAAGGCCTTCGGCCAGAGCACATACCATCCACCAAGACACACTGGGGAGAAGCCTTGGAGTGTGGGAAATTCTTCAGTGAGAGCTCAGCCCTCATCCGACATCATGTAATTCACACTGGAGAGACCCTATGAATGTAGTGTATGTGGGAAAGCATTTAGCCAGAGCTCATCCCTGAGTCAGCATCGGCGAATCCAGTGGCCTGTGGAGTGCGGGAAGGCCTTGCGGTGTAGCTCAGCCTTCGCCAGACACCAGAGGATCCATGCCTGAACATAAGAGGACCAAAGGGCTACCTAATGGCAACTTGGCACCTGGTAGGTGGATGGGCAGCATCTCAGGTCACTGCTGGTAGGCATTAAGTATCTGGGGGCCATCTTTTTAGCCAAGGGTCACATGCACAAGCATCTTTAATGGTCACTTTTGTCATGCTAAACCTCTCACATCTCCAGCTTTCATTTAAATGCCAAGAGTCTAGGGAACCCCACAGCCCTACTCATTTCCCTCAAGGTTTACCTCACTTAAGACCTGAGCTTTTCTGACCTACTTTACTCCAGTTTAAGTGCCTAATGATTGAAAATTTGGTTCCTTCAGGACGATCAGATTATTGGGCAGTGCGCGATTTCTCCACAGAGCTCAGTAGTTTGCTTGCCTAGCACGTACTAAGCCTTGGGTTCCCCAGCATCACACGAACAGGTCACCATGCAGGTCTTTTAACCCTGCACATTCAGGAGGCTGAGGCCAATCCACACTAGTGAATTCAGGATGTCTAAACTGAACAAGACCATCTCAAATAAATAACTAGGGAGGCTAAGGCAGGCCTGCACTGAGTTCCTGGCCATCCTAGCATACACAATCCAAAAAACAAGAAAGTATGTTCCAATGTAAAAAATACAAGTGAGCAAAGGAGTCTGAGGTCAGCACTGAAATTTGAGGGACTGCTAACTTTGTTTTTGACTCTCACTATGAGTGCTGGGGAACCAGACCCAGAGCCTTGTGCTTGCTAGCCCCGTACTCTAGCTGCTGGGACTCCCCTATCAAAAGCCAAAATATTTCCACAAAAGCAAGAGAATCGTATCAGGCTCGCTGGGAGGATATACAGGCTGCAGGTCATTTTCCTCCCTGAAGATCCTAACTTTCTCTGCCCACCTGCCTGCCTCACTTCCCCTATACACTACATACAGTACTTCAAGCTCACCCTGCCAGTGCAGTCCAGGCACTATTTAGCAAGATTTTGGGCACGCTCACTATCACTGCCTGCTCTGAGGAGAGCCAGGAGTGCCCTGCATTACTTAGGAGCCTCAGCTTGCTTCCAGACGTGTCTCTTCCCTCACTGGCCCTGGAACTTAGTCCTTTCCGCTTAGGCAGTTGGTCAACCTGGGGCCACTGAAAAGGACTGCTGGTGCAAATGAGAACTAGGAAGTTTCCAGCCTTCCTGAGGCCCCCAAGTACTTTAAGCTCCTTAATTTCCCAGTAGCAAGAATCCTGGTGGAGAGAGACAATCAGCACAGAGTCAGAACCCTGATTGTGCAAACTTGTGTCCTGGGCCCCCACAACTCAGCCAAAGATTAAATTGGTCAAAGTCTGAGAGTTGCTTTTCCCCACTAAGGATTTTCTTTACAGTTAAGAAATCTTCAGTGTTAATGAAAAGCACCGTTCCATCTCAGGTTTCTTTTCTGAGCTCACCCAAGGCCGTCTGCTACTCAGAGCACTTCCCAGGTTCTGCCACCACAGACACCTTGCCTACCCTACCCATAAGGCGCCAGCTCAAGGAAGAAGCCCAGTGTTTGTTAGGTAATCTTTTATTGAAGTACTTTCTCTTGTACTTAACTCTGTGAGAAAGAAAAAAAGCTGTGATCAGTAAAAAGAGATAAAAGTTCCTTCCAAACCTCCCCAACTTTTCTCCATGAACACATAAGCCACCCCCCACCCCACCTTTAACTTTTCAAAAGTCACTTACAGCTGGGCATTCCACTGCACCACTGTTGATGTCATCTATTATGTCATGAGGGTGGCGGCCATCAACGTTGCAGCCCACAGACTGAGCAGTCCCTAGGATCTCTTTAATGGTTCCTACAATTACGGAAAGATGAACTAGAGAAAATGCTAGCCCAAAATCCTTATAGGGGTTATGGATACTTTTTTTGAGTTTTACAGCCAACAAAAAAGGAATGAGATCCACACAGCCCTAATAAAAAAACTCAAGGCTCCATCTAATTGCCTAAACTGTGGACGGAACATTTCCATGCTTGAATACCTAGAGCTCAGGATCCCAAGCCCTTCTTTCAAATCCAAGTAAGAAGGTACCCAACCTTGGACCCTAAGATCCTTCAAGTAGCAAGAATGCTAATCCAAAGTTACAGTTTTTGTAGTTAGATATTGCCTTGCTCTTACCAGAAAGTTCTCGGGCTAAAGACCGATGTCGCATCTGCCGGGCAATGTTGACGATCTCATCAAAAGTGATATTTCCACTGTGTTTAACTGTAGGAAAGAAAAAAGCCAAAAGCATGTTGCAGTTTAACATCACAAGAATGCAGGGTCCTCCCTCACTGGATGGTCTTGAAATAAGAGAAATAAGAGCTAGTGGCATAGCTCAGTGAGGGCCCTAGGCTCTATCCTCCACACTGCACGCACATACAGACACCTAGGCCCACCTTTGGTGCAGGTCATACTCCTGTTCCCATGCTTTCGGCACAGAGTCCTCCACATGAAGGATAACCCTGTTTCCTTAGCTGGGGTTGCTATCAGCTCACCACTGGACTGCACAAGCCAACACAACTGGTCAGGTGCAGTGGCGGGTGGCTAAGGGCAAACCAAATCTTCACCAATCTGATATGCGAGGAATCATGGGGAGAAAGGAAACTCTCTAACAGCTTAAATATCCAGTCTGTTAGCCAGCCATTAAGTGGTCTCCTGACTACAGGTCACTGGTCTCAGCTGTTTCTTCCTGCCCCGTACTAGAGCTCTTGCTGATGTTGCCCTGCTCTAACCACCTCAAGCAAATCACCAACCCCCCCCACCACCAACCCCACCTTTCACTACAGAGAAAACGCAAAGCTTAGTATCAAACACTGGACAGATACAACACTGATCATCACTACGAAAATTAATCAGGGGAAAAGCTAACTTACTGTTTTTCTGCTTCTTTCTGTCTCTCGGTGGCTCCTTGAGGGCTTTGATGATCAGGGCAGAGGCAGAAGGCACCACCTCAATCTGCAAAAGACATTGTTGATGTGAACAAACCCACCCTTCCACAACTGGGCAGTACTGACACTGCACAACACTGCCAGGGCCATCAGCCCTCACAGACCAGGGGCTGAGGTGGGAGACCATAAGGATTTAGTGGGGAATAACCAAGTCTGTGCCCAGTGTAGAGCAACTTAACAACTTAGCAGTCTCGAAATAGGAGAATAGCTAGTGGCATAGGTCAGTGAGGGGCTCCTGGGCTCTATCCTCAGCACTACACGCACATACACAAAGACACCTAACTAAGCCCACCTTTGGTTCAAGTCATACTTTTGTGACAATCATAGGTCAGCCAGACCTCCCAAGAATTAACAAAGCCTCTCACAAAAACTCCAGTTTTCCACCTAGTGCCAGGGCCCTTCTTATCCAGGAAGCCAGGACTATTACCTTACTTATGCCTCCCTCAAACCCAGCACATAAAAGTACATACCTGGGCCTGTCTGTTCTGAATGGTAAGTTTCACTGTAATCCTCAGACCCTTCCAGTCACCGGTAGCTTTGGCGATGTCATCACCAACCTTTTTTGGAGACTGCAGAAATAAAAGTATACAACTCTATTGTACCCACACCGAGCCAGTCTTAAAAATCTGTCCAGCAGACCGACCCATCCAACCTAAAGCACCTACAGATACCTAGGAAGGCTTCCTTATCTTAGTATAAACGGGAGAAATGGGGTGGGGCCTAAATCAGTTCTGCAGGCCCAGGGCCACATGGGCCATGATCACTTACAAGGACCCGTATGGTTAAACACAGGTTTTTAATCCAAGCGCACCCCGGGGGCAATGGGAGTCTGGGCATTTGCTCCTTTAAATTTGCAGCTTGGCCTACACAGAATTCCTCTGTAATGCCTGCGAACCAAGGGCCAAGAAAGCAAAGTAAGGCATTCATTGGTTAGAACCAGGGGCATCAGTGCTTGGGACAGGCCCCGTGTCCAAAGACTAAATGCCTTAATGAAAGGCAAACGCATAATGGCAGAGGCGCTGCTGTACAGGTAAAGCTTGCCACAGCACAACCAGGTTTAGAAACGGAAACACAAGCCACTATACCAAGCCCTCCAACCCTGACTCACGTTGCCATCCAGGGAACAGGCTAAGCAGGCTGCTCAGCGTCACTAAGCCCTTCCTAACGTCAGAACCCTCACATTCCCCCAGGGACACCAAAAACCACGGGAAAAGACATGTGGAGAGTTACAACCTCCCATCCGTGACTGCCAGGCAGGTGGCTGGAGCCCAGCAGTAACGACGACGGCGCCTCGGGCAGCTGCTGCCTAAGCCAGAGATGAACTCTGCTCTCACGCGTACGTACAGAAACCACCTTCAAGCGGGATGACTTACCAGACCCAGGGGGCCGATCTTCGGGGCCAGGGCAGACGTGGCGCCGACCTCGCCGCCGGTGCACCTCAGGTACACTGGGAGAAAAGAAGGATTAGAGCACCTGCGAAGGACGCCCGAGCCGCAGCCCTCTCTCCCGGGACTGGGAAGCCCCAAAGGCCTCAGCGGGAGCAGACCGCGCAGGGGACAAACCTTACCCTAAGGCGTGCGGGCTGCAAGGCCGCCAAAGGGAGTTCGGTCCTCCCTCCCCATTTACACGCCGGGCAGCTGAGGCCCAGAAAAAGAGAAATCCCTGTCTATGCCGCAAAACGCCTAATGGCTTCTAAGAAGCGCAGCCCTGGAGCCCGGCTGGGAAAAGGCACGCGGCTGGAACGGCAGGCCCGACGAGCCACGGGGAGGAACGAGGCTACATCCGCAATCCAGGCCGTAGGTAGGGCACGCACCGACTTTGACCTCGTTGGGGTCGAACTTAGGCGGCATGGTGAAGGAGGCTGGTGTCGGATGAACCCGGATTCGGGACGACCGAAGAAAGTTGCACCGTAGCCTTCTCCAAGCCAAAAGCCGAAAGGCCGGAAGTCTCGCCGACCCGGCCGGATATAGGCTGGTGAACACTACTCTCGCGATAATTTCCGGCTCCTCCCAACCTCGGAGCGACGCCCTTACTGCCATGATTCTTATGGGCAAGATCTTAAGGCTGGCAGCTGGGAAGCAGGTACTGCGGTGAGTTGGGGCTAGGGATTCGGGAAGGGCGTTCCGGGCACTTAGTTTAGGGACAGTCAAAGAAGAGGATATTTGTCCTGAGAACCTCGGCCCTGCTTTTCTCCCTATTCCCTTATGAGAATCACTCAGGGATCCCTTTTTCTCAGTCCTAGAGTCCCGCCCATTCCCTGAAGGGTCCGCACTCTCATTTCCAGACTCCGGTATCACCGCAGCCGGAGTCCCCTTCAAGCCCTTTTAGGGTGTTCACATATTATTTATCTAAAGGGTCCTAAGCCTAGTCCAACTCCTAATTCTGCGATTTCGTGGTTCCCAGAGTCTAGACTTCGTCATCCTGGTTTGCAGGACTTTGTAAGATTCTGAGTTTTAGTCCCCGGCTCCTGCATTTGAGAGGGACTGGACTCGGGCTCCGCAGGATCCGTGCCCTTAGGTCTGCGATCCCGCCGCATTCATGACCAAGCCCTCCGACCGATCTGCCTGCCTTGGGGTCCACCCGCGGGTCTGAACGTCGGGGACGGAGCGTCCAAAAAGCCAGGTCGGCCACCGCTCAGCCAGCCAGGGAAGGGTGGTGTGATTCTCCCCGTCTGGGCTGGATGTCGGGGAGGGAAGGAATGAGGGATATCGGAGCAGATTGGGAAGAGCTGGTAGGGACGGATGGGGATCGTTGGGGTGGCTGGGAGGGTGGACATAGGGGAGGAGTAAGGATGGAGTAGCCGCTGCGGACAGAAGGGTCAGCGCTGGTCATCAGGGTGGGAAGGCCACTTCACATCCCTTCAGACAGGTGGGTGACAGCAGTGTCCTGAGCTGGCTCCGCAGGCTGGGCAGCCTCTCCAGACAGCCCACGCCCCTGTGGGCGGAGACCTGTGATCTCCACACGCACACTCCCATCCCTCCGAGGACCGGATGTGTGTCTTCAACAGCTACTCCCTTAGCCTTCTGCCTCGCTCCTCGTTTTGTTGCAATCCAGGCTGTATAACCAGATTCTTGAACTTAATGAGTGTTGGTTTCTCCACTATAAACAGAGCCGTGATGAGAGGCAAATGCAGTAATCCCTCTGAGGGTGGTAAGGTGCCTGAAGATTGCTTAAACCTTATTTCACTCATAGATCTATGGGGTTATGATGGAGTCACACTCCCCAGGTCAGAAAGGGACTGGAGGAATAGCACAGCAGGGGTTAGAAGTGAGCAGGACTGGAGTATACTAGAATCCTCAGGGAGCACGTTGGGAAAGCACCTGAGGAAACGTCCCTAAGGTGGAGAAGACACCCGGAGCAGGAAACAAGTTACGCCAGGATCTCCGTGTCCCTGGCAAATGTGGGCCCAAACCCAGGTGGCCTGGCCGGCCTTGGTGCTCTGGGCACCCTTTCTTGCTACTTATGGCTGCATCAAGTGGAACTGGGAACATTGTATCGGGCATGCTGTATGGGTTTTGGGGCACTGGCGGATGAGGACACAACCCTCACTGTCACTGCACGGAGATCACCGTCTAGCAGACCAGTTGCATGCTCAGTGTTACGGTGCTGCCTGACCTGGGTATTAGAAACTATCGCTAATACCCCAGACTCCAACTTCTCTCTTCTCCAGTATCCTGAAGATAGTTCTGGAAAAAAAGGAAAATGCCTCTCTTCTTCCGGAAACGGAAACCCAGCGACGAGGCTCGGAAGCGCCTGGAGTACCAGATGTGTCTGGTAAGGGAAAGCTGATTTTCTCTACCTTCTTCCCAGCTCCCACCCTGCCCCATGAGATAGATTCCTCACTGCCCCTCCACCTTCCTTCCTCTTCCTCTACCAAGTGCATGTTCCCTCCCAGCTGGGCACACTCATCAGGACTTAGCAGTTTCTCTCCCCTTGAGCTCAGGCTCCAGGAAAGCAGGGAACATTGGGCTACCTGCAGAATGGACTCATGAAACCAGGTAGTACCTGTGATTCCTGGCAGCTCCTTAATTCTGTTTCTCTGCCTGATTTATCCATTCCACAAGGTATTATCTTTGAACATTTAAAAATAAATCTAAAGAGTGGATGACTTGGCTCAGTGGTAAGGAATTTAGCCAATCCCTGTGGCACAGGCCTATAATCCCAGCACTTTGGGAGGCAGAGGCAGGAGAATTGCAAGTTTGAGCCCCGTCAGGGCAACTAAGCAACTTAGCAAGACCCTGTCTCAAATATACAATAAAAAAGGGCTGGGGACATAACTCAGAGTGAAGACCCTGGGTTCAATCCCTAGAGCTGCAAATAATAATAATAATTTTTTTCTTCTTAGGCTAAAGAAGCTGGTGCAGATGACATTCTTGACATCTCTAAATGTGAGCTCTCAGAGGTAAACTGAGAGCAGCGTATGGGCTGTGAACTTGATCTGTTCTGTTTCCCAGGACCTCATGTCCCCCAGGAAGACAGATGTGGACTGCAGTTTTTAAAAAGGCAGAAAGGCTGGAGAAATGGCTCAGCAGTTAAAATCCTTGCTTAGCAAGCACTACGTCAAGCAATAAGTACCCAAGTACCATCCCCAGCAACACATAAGCCAGGCGTGGCCTGGAATGGTGGTGCACACCTGTAATCCCAGCACTTGGGACACTGAGGCAGGAGGACTGCAGTGAGTTTAAGGCCAGCCTGGGCTCCATAGTGAGCCCAGGACCAATCTGAGCTATAGGGTAAGACCCTGTCTCAGATAAATAAATAAATAGCCAGAAAGGCGGGGCTGGAGGAATGGCTCAGTGGTTAACGTGTTTGCCTAGCAAGCACTAAGTCAAGTGTGAAGTACCTGAGTTCTATTCCCCAGCACCATGTAAGCCAGGCGTAGTGGCACACATGCCTGTAATTCCAGCACTCGGGAGTCTGAGGCAGGAGGATTGCCATGAGTCCAAGGCCAGCCTGGGTTCCACAGTGAGTTCAGGACAAGCCTGGGCTACAGAGTGAGACCTTGTCTCAAAAAAAAAAAAAAAAATAGCCAGAAAGGTGCGTGCCTGTAATCCCAGCATCTGCATTGCCAAGTGTAAGACCAGCCTGGGCTACATAGTGAGTTCAGGACTAGCCAGGGCTACAGAGTGAGACCCTGACTCAAAAAATAAATAAAAAATTTTAAGAAAAGATAAAAAGCTAGAAAGGGGCTGAGAAACAGCACAACGGTTAAAGCGCTTGCCTAGCAAGCACAAGGCCCTGGGTTCAATTCCCCAGCACCATATAAATCGGGTGTGGTGGCACACACCTGTAACCCCAGCACTAAGACAGGAGGCTGGGGTAGGAGGATTGTCACGAATTCAGTCAAGGCGAGCCTGTCCTACATGGTGAGTTCAGGACCAACCTAAACTACAGAATGAGAACCTGCTTCAAAAAATAAAATAAAAATTTAAAAAATAAAAAGCCAGAAAAAGTAGCCAAGAGCCATTTCCATAGGTTCCATTTTTGTCCTAGAGAATTGAAATGATTCTTTGGTCTTCATGTGGTCTCCAGGGGATAAGGAGTCTAGCTTTAAAAAAATGTCCCCACATATTTCCCAGGTGCTGGGAATGAGGATTCTCCAGCCTCTGACAAGGATGCTGACAGAGTAGGCAGGCAGGATGGGCAGGGCAGGGCAGGGCAGGGCAGGGCAGGGCAGGGCGAGCCCCTGCTAGCCGATGGGGAGGCTCTGTTCCTCCCCACGCCTCCCCTGCCCAGCCTCCCCTGCCCAGCGCACTCACGTCAGCATCCCGCCCCTGGCTTAGCTCTGCCTTCCTCCATACCAGTGCCACTCAGAGAACACATTGAGCCCTGACAGGAGACTTACTCTTGGTTCTCTTATCTCAGATTCCATTTGGGGCTTTTGCGACGTGCAAAGTTCTGCAGAAGAAGGTGAGCTGAGCTTCGGTTTTGGGTTTTCACGCACTCGCTGACTCTATGGTCAACAACCCAGTGGAGCTCCTCCGACCTGTCGTCCCTTCCCCCTGACTCTCAGCCTTTTAGCCCACACCTGGGGTTCACAGCTGGGAGAGCAGGCTCTGGCCAGGACAGCCTGGAGTCACTCAGCTCTGCCTTTCACCGGTTTCGTGAGTTGAGTAACTTCTTGAGTTTTGTCATCTTGGTTTCTCGTCTGTGACATGAAGACTTCAGAGTTCTGGTCTCAGAAGGATACGGTGCCTGTCTAGTAGTAAATCCTCCTCCGCTCGCTGGTGTTAATAGGAGCTGGCTAGGCCTGGTGACGGGCCTGTAATCCCGGCACTGAAGGCTGAGGCAGGAGGTTGCTTGCCATGAGTTCAGAGTCAGCCTCATCTACGGAGCAAGATGCTATCTCAAAAAATAAATTCACGAAGGCAAAGAGCCGGAAAGTGTTCCATGCCAGCCGTTCAGTGAGTGCCCGTCCCCAGAAGCATTAGAGTGGCAATCGATGCCTAGCAGAATAGCCACAGATACAGGCTGAGTGCCGACCGTGCGGCAGCCCTGGGCCAGGAACTTTTTGTCCTCTTGTTTAATCACAGAGCAGTCCTCAGAAGCAGGTACTTGATTGTCCTGTGATTTCCGCGAAGTCGCTGAAGCTAGGGATGACTAAGATTAGGACAGCAGCTACCCAGGCCCAGTGGCACATGCCTGTAATTCAGCACTCTGAAGCTGAGGCAGTAGAAATGCAAGTTCAAGCCCGAAGAAGACAATTTAGCAACCTAGCAAGGCCTTGCCTCAAAAAATGCAAAAAGGGACGGAGAGGTAGTTCAGTGCATAGACCCTGGTTCAAGCCCCAGTATCATTTTTTTTAAAAAAAATCGGGACATCTCATCCCTTCTCAGGACAGAAGGTAGAATTAGACCCCAGGCCCTTTCACCCTTGAAATTCCAGACCTTAGTGTCATCTGATTTGACAGCATCGCCTGGTGCATGTCTGGGCAGGCAGACCTGGGGGCATGGTGGGGCCTCTGCATGTCCTGCACCCACCCGGCCACCTGCCTCTGGCCTCCCCTGCCTGCTTCTCTGCAGCCTCAGTTGCTTCTGCCTTTGCCACACAGGTGTTGATTGTGCACACGAACCAGCTCACCTCCCTGCTGCCCAAATCCTGCAGCCTCCTAAGCCTGGTGACCATCAAGGTAATGGAGCCCTGTCCAGCCGTCAGGGACCTTGTGTGCTATTCCAGTGGAGCCAGACCTCCCCCTGTCCCTTTTGGGGCTGGCGGTTAAAGTTTATGCCAGATGGACTAATAGAATGGTCAGTCTAGGACTTGATTCGCGCATTGTACCGGACACTTCTGTGTGCTGTGCATGGGGTGGGTGACAAAAATGACCATTCTAGGTGGTTTACAGTCTGGGTGAAAACAAGCTCATGCAGGTGAGGTACAGATAGCGTGGAAACATGTGGTCCCAAACCAGAGGAAATGGGAGGGTGTCCAGGGCATCGTGTGCCCGGAACCCAGTAACCTATGAGGACTCCCTGTTCACTCTGGGCCCCTTCGGGACAGGGGCTGGGCTGTGGTCACAGTACATGCAAAATGTCACCACGGACTAGTTCTGCGTGATGTGACCTTGAAAAGACCAGGTGCATGGGCACTAGCTCTCTGGGGTTAGTGGGACAGTGTGGTACTGGTTTTGGTCCAGTACAGTGTGCAGTTCTGTTGTTGCTTTTCGTTTGGGGGTGAGGTGGTGGTACTTGGGATGGATCCCAGGGGATGGAGTCACATCCCCTGCACGCTTTTTATTTTTTGATTTTGAGCCAGGATCTCTCTAAGCTAGGAAGTTGCCCAGACTGGACTTGGATTCGTAGTCCCCCTGTCCCAGTCTCCCTGAGTGCTGGGATTATAAGCCTGTGCCACTGGGCCCAGCCCCATGCAGTATTTTCATATTCAGAGAAAAAAGAATATATTTTAAGCTTATGTATATAATTCATATCCATTTTATATAAATAAATATATATGTGTATGTATATATGTATATAGTAATTTCCCTATGCCTGTTGTGCTCATTTTTATTATTAAAAAAATAGAAAATAGCCAGGCTTTGTGACACATGTCTGTAATTTCAGCCTCTGGGAGGCTGAGGCAGGAGAATCACAGGTTCAAGCCTAGCCTGAGCAGCTTGGTGACGTAGTAAGACTGTCAAAATACAAGCAAACAAACAAATAAATAGACTGGGAATGTAGCTCAGTACAGAGTCCCTGGGTTCAATCCCAGTAATGCAAGAACAAAATTAGAAAATACAGTCGAGCCAGAAAGAAGGCTGGGGTTGTTACTCGGTGGTAGAGCCCTTGCCTTACGGATCCAGGGTTTGGTCTCCAGTACAACAAAAAGAAAAGAGAGAGAAACATTTAATTTTAAACTCTGGAAAAACTATCAATATTTTATCACACATTTGCTAGTTTTTGTCTTGTTTTGTTTTGAAACAGGGTCTCATTCTGGTCTAGGCTGGTCCTGAACTCACTATGTAGCCCAGTCTGGCCTTGAACTTATGGCAGTCCTCCTGCGTCAGCCTCCTGAGTGCTGGGATTACCAGCATGTGCTACCACACCTGGCTGATTTTGTGGTGCTGGGGAATCATACTTAGGGCCTTGCACATACTGGGCAAGCTGCTGTGAACACTGAGTTATGCCCCAGCCTTGTAGGGTTTTTTTATGCAAATATCTACTCCTGCTGTGGGGTGTTTTTCTTTTTTGCATGTAGATATGCATGCTATTCTTTAGGATGCTTACAAATTCAAGGCCAGCCTGGACAATTTAGTAACTTAGTGAGACCATGTCTCAAAATAAAAAGTAAAGCGTAGGGGCGTAACCAAATGGTTAGAGCACTTGCCTAGCAAGCACAAGGCCCTGGGTTTGATTCCCCACTACCACATAAACCGGGCATAGTGGGACACACCTCTAATGCCAGCACTCAGGAAGGTGAGGCAGGAGGATTGCCACCATGAGTTTTAGGCCAGCCTAGGCCACGTGGTGAGTTCAGGACCAGCCTGGAATACAGAGCAAGACCCCATCTCAATAAATAAGTAAGATAAAATAAAACAAAATGGGCTGGGAATGTAATTTAGTATAAAAGTCCTGGATTCAATCCCCTATCCACCAAAAGAAAAAGGAAAAAAATTCTGAGAAAGAGAGTGAGGAAGGGGTAGCTGATGCGTTGGTGTGATGAGATGGCCTTTGTGACCTTCTAGTTGCCCCGAGGCAGAACCTCAGTGACTTCTCAGGAGGTAGACTAACAGGTGTCTTCCTTCGGCAGGTCTTGGATCTCCACGACAATCAGCTGACAGCCCTTCCTGGTGACATAGGGCAGCTGACAGCCCTCCAGGTAAGGCTGCGTCTCTCATGGGGAATGTCCTATTCATGCCCTCGCCAGCAGAAGCAGGCCGCACAGAAAGCTGGTTTAGTGGTGCAGGCCTGTAATCCCAGCCCTCAGGGAAGCTGAGGCAGGAGAATCACAAGTTCAAGCCCAGCCTAGGCAAGTGAGTGACCTAGTGAGACCGTCTCTCAAAATCAGAAATAAAAATGGACAGTGGACATAGCTCTGTGTGCAGGTCCTGGGCCGATCCCCAGTACCACAAAAGCAGGGGGCTGCTCTGGGCCTGCTGTACTCACGCCGTCACAGGCCGGGCAGTAGGATTCTCTCCCCCATATTTTAAGCACCTGCTTTTTGGGGACTTCCTCATGAACTTTTGCAGCTCTACAGAAAGACCCAGTGAGTCTGCATCTTCAGACTGATGACCCTGCCCTGGCTCCTGTCCCTGGCTGTCCTGTTGGCAACAGTCCCTGTGTTGGTTGAGTGCCCGCTCCATGCCATCCCTGAGCTAAGCCTGTAGCTGTTGCTGCCTGGGTGTGCCTCCCAGCCGCACTGCAAGGCTTAGGTTGGTGATGACCCCATTCTGCAGGGAAGAAGCAGCCCCACTGGTACTTAGATTGAAAATTCACTAATTCCCAGAAGACCCCTATAGGCAGGGGTGCAGCTAGAGCTTGCGCTTGAAATATACCAGGCTGGGTTCATCTGTGATGCGCCAACCCCAGGCCCAGTGTGAAGAGTCCTAACTGTCTTCGCAGCCTCCTCCCCTCCTCTCTCCTTTGCTCACCCTTTGTCACCTCCTGAAACCCGGTCTTGTGCCCCACCCCACAGCTGCAGGGCCTGTCCACGTGGGTGCGCCCTTCCGCCCACATGGCTGTTCCTGGGGCTCTTGGCAGAGCTCGGCCTTCCCCTCCAGCCCAGAAGTCTCCATGACCCCTCTGGCCTCCTTGTCTAAGTGGATCCCCTTCCTCTCCTGTCCCCACCTTGCTTATTTCCAGAAGATGTAGTCTGTTAGCTACGTGTGCACTGCTCACTGGCTGTCACCTATTCAGACACGGTCTCCATGAGGGCAGCGCCTTAGCCCCGCCTGCCACCTGGCACCCCGGAGGGACTAAGTAATGCTTTCAGTGCAGGTGACGTAATTTTACCAGAGAAAGCAGGTCCCCAGAGGTGACCAGAACTTGCCCAAGAGCAGGGGGCAGAGCAGTGGTGATTGTCCCCGCTTTGAGCCACATTGTATACCTTGATATGGGATCTTAGGGGACTTTAAAAAAACATGTGTGTTTTTATAGAATGGCTGCATTTGCTGTTTTGACTCTCCAGGATGTCTGGCAATAAATCATAGCCAGCCTTTGTTTCATCAAATATTTAACTGCCATTGTTCCCAGTGGCTACTCAGCTTCTATCCATTTTTAATGACGACTTAGTGTGGCATCCTTATGGCCTCACCCCATGGGTCCCAAGCCCGGGAGGACATGACCTTGGGACCCATGCAGCCTGGGCTCCAATCCCTGCACCCGGCCCTGCCTTGCGCCTCCTTTTGTGACCCAGTTTCGTTCCCTGACACCCGGGTCACTACAGTCTGACCCCGCGCGGCCAGGTGCCCAGCCCCCCGGCTGTCAGCCCAACCTGGCGAACAGACATTGGGCATAAATGATGGCGCCTCAGCCAGGAGCAGGCTTTGGTCTTGGCTCTGCTGTCTCGGGCGTAGGATTTAACTCGGAGCCTCAGTGTCCTCATCCCTCAAGTGGGGTAGTAGCAGTCTATACTTTCCTCATATGGGGGCAGGCAGGAGGAGACAGGTCTGTGTGTGCAGTGCCCAGAGGCGCCTGGCCCGAGGCAGGAGTGCGGCGTGGTGCGTGGCTGTCACTGCTGTCTCTGTGTGGCTTCTCATGTCATTTATTTCTTTTTTCTTTCTTAGGTATTGAATGTGGAAAGGAACCAACTGACGTGTCTCCCTCGCTCCATTGGGAACCTGATCCAGCTCCAGACCCTTAATGTGAAAGGTAGGAGAGCCAGGGCAGTGAGCGCTGGGCGGACCTGGCCCGATCCCCCGTGCAGCATGAGGGCAGCACTCTAAACCAGACTGGCCTCCTTTAGGCTCATCTGTCTCCATGGTAACCTGAGACAGGGTGTCTGGGGGGTTCCTGTGGTGCTGGGAGCCAAGGCCTCATGGGGAGGAGGCTAGGCCAACTTGGTCATGCCTGTTTGTAAAAGCAAGTGGCGGGAGAGTAGACTGGCAGGGTGAGAGCGGTGGAGAAGGCCTGGCAGCAGTCCTGCGTGGGGTGTCAATGTACCTACGAATTCAGCAAGTGACCAGCCATCTAAGCGGGCAGCAGGCTGTCCCCAGCTAAGCTACATCTCCAGCCCTTGTTATGTCTTTTATCTTGAGACAAGAGTCTTGCTGAGTTTCCCAGCCTAGGCTGTATCTTGCGATCCTCCTGCCTCGGCCTCCCAAGTGCTGGGATTACAGGCCTGTGAAGCCGTGCCTGGGGTGACAGCCAAGATTCTCCTTGCCCTCTTCCTGTCCCCTAACACTGTGCACAGAATGTCTCATCTGCTCTATGGTAATATGCGACTAACAGTAAAAATGGTGGCTCCCGCTTAGTGTGGCCACTTGCTGTGTGACGAGCGCTGTCCTGAGGACGTCACATACGCCACGTCACTGGCTCCCATCAGCCCCACCTCACAGACGAGGAAACTGAGACCAGGAGACAGTTAGTCACCCGAAGTCACTCGGCTGCGAGTGGTGGCAGCCCTCCCTGCCCTCAGGCCCCCGAATCCTGTGGCTGTCAGGCAGGAAGCGGCAGCCGTGTGGGGTCCTGAGCTGTGCCGCTGGGGTCTCTCCAGACAACAAGCTCAAGGAGCTGCCCGATGCCCTGGGGGAACTGCGGAGCCTGCGGACGCTTGACATCAGTGAAAACCAGATTCAGAGGTTGCCGCAAATGCTGGCGCACGTCCGAACCCTGGAAGTAAGTCACGGCTGTTGTCCCGGGGGGTCTTGGGGTCCTCTCTGCTGGCCACCGCTCCTGAGGCCCCGCCGGCTCCAGGGACCCCCGGCATGGTCCTTAGGAGCTCCCAGAGGCTGGTGCGTGAGCCTGTGCAGTGCCAGGATTTGCAGCCCAGAGACAGGAAAGCAGGAGGGCCGTCCAGACCTGAGTGCATGGTGACGTCATGGTGTCATGGCATTTGACAGTTTCTGGGAGAAGGAGGAGACTGAGAAGGGGAAAGCATCTGGAGGGGGGCACCGGATTGGGAGAGGGGCGGTGGGGCTGGGGAAGTGTTAGGGAAGGGGACGCCACGTGGCCGGAAGTTGCTGCACCTGGTGCCCAGCTCCTTAGGAGCCTGGGAAGCTGGGAGTGGGGCGGGCCGGGGTGGGGGTGTGCCCAGGGGGAGATGGAGGGGAGGCGAGTGCGTTCCTGGACCCCATGTGAGTCAACTCGCACTGCCATAGCAAAACCCACTGTCACTGAGGGGTCCAAGGGCACCCCTAACAGAGGAGATAGGGATAGGGTCCTCCCTCATCCCACCTGCAGGGCAGCCTGTGCCTTCACTGCTTTCTGTCACAGAAAACGAGTTTTCAAAATAGTTCTCAGTCTTAAGAGACATAAAGAGAATTATTAGGTAGAATTTAAAGTGAAACCCTCCTGGACCCAGTGGTACAAACTTGCAATCCTAGCACTCTGGGAGGCTGAGGCAGGAAGATCTCAAGTTTGAGTCCAGACTGGGCAACTTAACAATTCAGCAACACCCTGTCACAAAATCAAAAATAAGGGGCTGGAGGAATGGCTCAGCGGTTAAAGCACTTGCCTAGCAAGCACTAAGCCAGGGCTAAGTATCCGAGTTTGATTCCCCAGCACCACATAAACTGGGCGTGCTGGTGCTGACCTGTAATTCCAGCATAATCCCAGCACTCAGGAGGCTGAGGCAGGAGGATTGCCGTGAGTTCAAGGCCAGCCCAGGCTACATGGTAGTGAGTTCAGAATCAGCCTGGACTACAGAATGAGACCCTGTCTCAAAGATAAATAGATAAATAATAAAAATAAAATGGGCTGGGGATATAGCTCAGTATAAAGGCCCTGGATTTGATTCTCCAGTATCAAAAAAAGAACTATAAAAGGCCATACATGGCTTACAGCCACCACACCGGGTGGCACAGCTTTCCTGAGCCTAGATTTGGCCCCACAGGGTGGGGGCGTCTGCTCTCGGGCCCCAGCTCCCAGGCCTCGGGGCAGGCTGCACTGCACACGCCGTGAGTTTTTACTGCCCCGTGCGAGGTCATCCTCCTCACCCCGCAGCTGGCATTGACCAGAGCTTCACAGGGCTCCTCCTTCCCCCAGGACTTGCCTGCCCCTGAGGTAGAGAGGATGTCAGCTCCCCAAGGAGTCTCAGGTCCCTCCGGCCAGCGCCCGGCGGGCTCCCGAGGCCTGTGGGAGCTGAGGCCGCAGGAGGAGGGCTGTGTGACCAACCTCGCACACGGTGGGGAGCTCCTAGCGGGGTGCGCCATCCCGGACCCGCCTCCTGGCCTTCGCGATGCCGGAGCATGCGTGTGTGTGCGCTGGTCAACGCTTGTCTTCATTTACTTAAAAATTCATACTGTAGGAGGCATGATAAAAGACACAGTGAATATTAAATTTAAAATGTTGTCGCAGTGGAAGGCGCAGGCCATGGACCGCCCTCAGCAGGCCCCTTGGTCCTCCCACGCTCACCCATCATGGTTGGCACCTCCGGAAGCGGGTCCCCCTGGACGGTGTCATGAGCTGGAGTGTGGTGGCCACTTCCACGTCCCGAGTCAATTCAGAACATTTGCCTTTGTGGTCCCTTTGACTTTGGCAAGCCGCGCCATGCCAGGGGCAGGGAGGGAGGTGGTGAGCGCGCACTCTCGTTCTCGCAGGGCTGCCTTTCCGTGCAGCGGCCTGTGGCCGCAGCTGGCACTGTGTTTTTAATCACACCTCATAAAGACGCAAAAGAGGACTTCTAAAACTGCTGTAGAAAGTAGGAAGAGGGACTGGGGCGTAGCTCGGTGTTTAGAGCGCTTGCCTAGCAGTGCAAGGTCCTGGGTTCGATTCCCCAGCACCATATAAGCTGAGTGTGGTGGCGCACACCTGTAATCACAGCTCTCTCAAGGATGGGACAGGAGGACTGCCGTGAGTTTGAGGCCAGCCGGGGCTCCATAGTGAGCTCAGGACTGGCCTGGACGATAGAGCAAGGCCCTGTCTTAAAAGAAAAGAAGAAAAAGAAAGTGGCAAGATCGGTGGGGTACGTGTGTTTGAAGCAAAGGGGAATGTTTTGGTTTTTTGTTTGTTTATTTGAGATAGTCTTGCTGTGTAGCCCAGGCTGGTCCTGGCCTCACTGTGTATCCCAAGCTGACCTTGAACTCATGGCAATCCTCCTGCCTCAGCCACCCAAGTGCTGGCATTACAGGTGTGTGCCACCATGCCCAGCTAATAAGGAGGAATGATTTGAAGGGGATTAATGACAATATGTCTTTCACTGTAATAATTTTGTTTTTTGAGATAGGCTCTCACTCTGTAGTCTGAGCTGCTAAAGAACTCACTATGGAGCCTAGGCTCCCCCGAACTACTGGTAGTCTTCCTGCTTCAGTGTCCTAAATTTTTAGAATTCATTATTAATGTTCACTATACATTTTGATCACCCCTCGTTAAAAAGTCAAACCTTAAAAATAATTTCCCGTAGACAGTACCCCATAATCTTCCCTTCAGAGGATGACACCTTGAGTTCTGTGACACATCCCTCAAAATTTTGTCTGTATTTGTTGACAAGGTTAAAATTGTATTCTTGCTTCTTTCTGTAGCTTTTTCTTTTCCCCACACACTTGGTCCAAACCCCTAGCTGGGTGCTTCCTGCACACCGGCCACTCTGCTGGGAACAGACAGGAGGGGCCAGTGTGGCCACCTCGGATGCCTGGATGCACCCCTGCTGGGCATAGGAGACAGTGAGCACCCACGTGAATGAGGGATCAGGTGGAGGTGGCGGTGCGTGGTGAGGTGCCGCACATTGAAGGGGTCCCTGTGTCTGCAGACGCTGAGCCTGGACGCCTCGGCCATGCTCTGCCCGCCACGGGAGGTGTGTGCCGCGGGCACCGCAGCCATCCAACAGTTCCTCTGCAAAGGTAACAGTGGGCCACCCGCTCGCACAGGCCGTGCCCTGTGCCAGCCCAGGCTGGGGGTGGCAGAGGCCAGCTGGTCACAGTCTGCCTGCTTGGAGCACAGGATCTGGTGAGGGAAATGGGCACGTCCCCCCCATCACACAGGAGAATAGTCCCGACTTGCTCAGGAGAGTAATGGCGTCCTGAGAGTAAGGAGCTGCCTGGGCTGAGCACTTGGCATGGCTGATCTCTCTGGGAGTGGCCAACGCCGGGAAGAGAGAAAGCAGGCGGTCATGGCACTGCAGGCTGTGCATTGAAGGGCCCGAGGGGCTGGGGCGTCGCTCAGAGGTTAAAGCGCTTTGTAGCAAGCACAAGGCCCTGAGTTCAATTCCTCAGCATCGCGTAAACTGGTCTTGCTGGTGTGCAGCTGTAATCCCAACATTCTGGAGTCTGAGGCAGGAGGTTGGCCATGAGTTCAAAGCCAGCCTGGGCTACACAGTGAGGTCAAGACCAGCCTGGGCTACAGAGCAGCACCCTGTCTTCAAAAAAAATTTTTTTTGGTTAAAAAAATAGTGAAGGGCCGTGGGTGGCAGGAAAACCTTGGGCAGGATGGACAGAAGGCTGAGGGCTGGAGCCAGAGCCCAGGAGAGAGCTGGGGAGGCGCCAGGGCACCCCACCTGTGTCTGTCAGGAGACAGGTTTCCCAAAGATCAGATAGTGGGGAAAGGGGATTGGCAGAGGCAAGACCAAGGGACAGCACAGGGAGCCATTGAGTCATCCAGGGGAGGGACAATGGTGGCCTGGCCGTGGAGGCAGAGCTGGGGCAGCAGGGCTGGGGTGGCAGGGTGGCAGGATCTGAAACCTGGAGCCTGGGCACAGGGCGGAGGGTCACCGAGCCCAGGCTGGCTGCACATTCACCCGTAGAGGTCCTGTTATTTGTGGAGTTTTTGGCACATAACTAGGACTTACATATGTGGTTTGTGGTGCAGGTACCGTTACCAAGTACTGAGAATGGACAGCATGTTGTTTCACTATGTAATAACTCCAGGAAAATTGAATCTTCCTGTGGAAACAGTTGAACATTGATGGAGGAAAAGGATAGGTCAGGGTAGAGCACTTGCCTAGAGTGTACAAGGCCCTGGTACTGTCCCCAGAGTCACAAATTAATTAATTAGTCAATTCCAAAAAACAATCCCTAACCTCTTCTTTAAGCAGGAAACGGGCAGTCCTAACCATAAGATTGATAAATCAATGGGCCGGTGGCACAAGGTTGTAATCCCAACACTTTAGGAGGCTGAGGCAGGAGGATTGAAAGTTCCAGCCCCACCTGGGAAGTTTAGCAGCCTAGCAAGGCTTTGTCTCAAGCCAGGTGTGGTGGCGCACACCTGTAATCCCAGCACTTAAGACGCTGAGGCAGGAGGATTGCTGTGAGTCTGGGCTCCATAATGAGTTTAGGAGCAGCTTAGACAACAGTGAGACCCTGTCTCCAAAAAAACCTGTCTCGAATAACAATTTAAAAAGAAGAATGGAAATAATAGTTCACAGCAAAGGCCTAGTATCCAATGTCCAGTACTGAAAGGAAAAAAAGATAAATCTTAATTAAAATGCAGCTTTCTCTTCTTTAAAAGACATCGTTTAGGGCCCAAAGGCAAGCTGTAAGTTGGAGATGCTATTTGCAGCACATAAGTATCCAGCAGGGAACTCAGGGGGTAGTGAGTACAAAGACTTCCTAAGGTAGACGCTGTCTCAAAAAAAAAGGACAGGTAGCTGAGGGGCTGGAGGGTGGGGCTAGTGAGGGAGGTCTCTCCAGGTCAGGCCCAGGGACACACCCCTTCTGACCACGCCCAGCCTCTTAGCTGGAAATCAATGGATTAAACCCAGTGATAGAATCACCTTTCAAAAACACATGAGGCTTTTGGGGAACATTCTAGATCCAAACCACAGCAGACACCATCAACCAATTCAAAAAGACAAATATCCAGGTGTGGCCTATAATCCCAGCACTCAGGAGGCTGAGGCACGGAGATTGCCATAAATTCAAGACTGGCCTGGGTTACGTAGTGAGTTCACAGCCAGCCTGCCAGCCTGGACTACAGAGGGAGACCCTTCCCGAAAAAGGAAGGAAGGAAGGAAAGAAGGAAAAAGAAAAAAATTTAAAAATGAGTTATCGTCTGGAAGATGATTACAGTATATTGATATATCATAGACCCACAGTTCTAAGCTATCATATATGTAAAGAAAACCTGCAAGTCATCAATAGAAAGGCAAACATTGCAATAGAAAATAAATACAGAGTATGAGCCCTCTCCAGTTATACAGGACGACACCATCCAAGGCCAGGCAAGGACAGCACCCTGCCCGGGATCTCGCCCGCGCAGGAGGTCATTAGGGGAGCCAACCTGAGCTTCTCTGCTGCTCTTGGGCCTTCTCTGCCCCTCATTCTCACTTGCAGGGGAAGAGGCTGGCACTGGGTATTGCCACTGCCACCACCAGGCCTGGGGTGGGACTAGTGAATACCAGAAGGATGAGGATAGCGGCCGGGCCAGGCAGTGTGGTGGCCAGGGAGAAGAGGCGGCGAGGGCCATAAGGGTGACAGGAGTGCGCACCTCTGGATTTCTCCTGGCCACCACGGGTCCTGTCTCCTGCAGAGTCGGGGCTGGAATATTACCCCCCTTCCCAGTACCTGCTGCCCATTCTGGAGCAAGATGGAGCTGACAGCGCCTACGACAGTCCTGACGGACCCACGGACAGGTTCTCGAGGGAGCAGGCTGAATGGCAGGTCGGTGCCAGCACGCGCGTGCCCACCTGCTGCTGATTTGTGTGGCCCTGCTTGTTTGGGGGCTGATGGCATGAAGGGGTGCCCCAGGCTCCCCCATCAAACTAGAGCTCACCTCCCTGCAGACTTCAGACCAACAGGGTGCTTCTCTCTCACAGTCTCCATGGCAGCCCTGGGTATCTGCCATCCACATGCCCTCTCTGTCTGGAATTCTTCCCGCTTGCCATCCCTTCCTTCAATTCTCAGTTCTCAGGTGCTGCAGGCCGGTACTCCCAGCACCTGGGGAGGCTGACTCAGGGGGATGGCAAATTTCTGGGATGCATCTCAGAGTGAAGGCCCTGTGTTCAGGTGTGTGTGTGTGTGTGTGTGTGTGTGTGTGTGTGTGTGGCCACATCCTCTGGGAAGCACCACCTGGGTCAGGCCTTCGGTGACTCATTCTCAGAGCACCTGCAGATCTCCTTGGTAGTACTCTCATGGTGCTGAGGAATTCCAGGCTAAGGTGGGCCTGGTGGTACTCTGGGAGGCTGAGGCGGGATCACAAATTCCAGCTAAATTCAGTCTGATCAAGTGAGCAACTTAATAAAAGCCTGTCTCAAAATCAAAAATAAAAAATAGGTTGGGGATACAGCTCAGAGTGAAGGCCCTGGGCTTGGTCCTCAGTAACACAATAAAGAAAGAAAGAAAAGGAAGGAAGGAAGAAAGGAAGAAAGGAAGGAAGGAAGGGAGGGAGGGAGGGAGGGAGGGAGGGAGGGAGGGAGGGAGGGAACAGAAAGAAAATTACCGAAATCTGCCTGTTCCCCTGGATGGAGCATCCCAGCAGCAGGGATTGGGTTTGGATCACTTCATGTGTTTCAACAGATCCCCTCTGGTCCCCACCACCCTGTCCAGGACAGGAGCATGCCCTAGGTCTAGTCAGAGTGGCAGACAAGCACGGGGCACACTCAGCGAGCGGTTGTCCCCTTTGGGCACCTGTTCGGGAGCTAGGCAGAGGTGGCTTGTGCTCACTCACAAACCAGGGCCTCTGGTAGCCATGGGCAGGAGATGGCATCACAGGCACCCTGACCCCTGGGATTCCTGGGCCAATTCCTGGTTCCCAGATGCCATCCTTTCCTGTCTCCGTTGCTGCTTAAATATGTCTGTGATTCTAACTGGGGAAAGTGTGCCAGTTTATAGTGTTAGAAACCACTCTCAATAGACATGGCATGTCACATAACTGACCAAGGTGATCACATGATGCTGGACGTTGTGTTCCTTCTAGTTTTCACTCGTTTGAATAATTCTGCAGGAAGTTGCACACATCTTTGTGCATTTGTGAGTGTTTTAGTATCCAGACTGGCTGTTTTAGGTGTGCTATAGAACAGCCACAAAAGTCATATATGCCATTTCTTGCACTTGTTGGTCTTCATCTCTCTCTCTCTCTCTCTCTCTCTCTCTCTCTCTCTCTCTCGATAAGATCTTGCTCTGTAGCCCCAGCTGGCCTCAAAATCACAGCAATCCTGCTGCCTCAGCCTCCCTAGTGCTAGGATTACAGATGTGCGCCACTACACCCAGCTAGTTTTTGTGTGGTCCTGGGGAATCAAACACAGGGCCTTGTGTATGCTAAGCAAGGGCCCTAACCACCGAGCTGTGCCTCCAGCCGGTATTTGCTAGTGTTGAGACAGGATCTTACTACATTATGCGTTGGCTTGAATTTGAGAGCCTCCTGCTTCAGCTTCCCAGAAGGATTACGGGGATACAGGCCAGCGTTCCCGGTCCCAGCTTGTGGTCTTCTTTTCGGAACACCTGGTCTGCCCAGTGCTGCCTCCCAGAGCTGCCCAGTGCACGCACTCCTTCCCAGAGAGCCAAGCAGCGTGGTTCTCACCCTTGGGTCCTGGCCCCAACCGGGACCTTTTGTCAGTGCCCAGCCTCCCAGAACCCCCTCATTCTGATGCAGCAACCTTGGACACACTAGTGTCACCCGAGGCCTGGTACCCAGGGGGCCTGACACGCCTGCCAGTGAGCACCACAGCTGTCACGAGAGTTGCCCTGACTGCTGTCTTTTCTCCCTCTAGAATAGATTCTCCGACTATGAGAAGCGGAAGGTAAGAAAATACCTTTTCTCCTCTGTCAGTTGGGTTTTCACTAAAGATCGCGACTCCTCAAGTTTTGAGGGTACAGCGTCCTCCTGGCTCCACGTTAGAGGCCGAGGACATGCTGTCCTCTTACAGGCGTCACCGTAGGCGGTGACAGGGTGTCTGCCTGACAGATGAGGCGGAGGCCGAGAACGGTGGAGGCCAGCCCGGCTCCACCCTACCAGCCCCAGGTGGACAGCCACCCTCCCCCGCTCCTGCATCCGGGTGCCCCTGGCCTGCTCCTGCGGCCACCGGGATCTCCATCCCATCCCTCAGGAGCAGAAGATGCAGGAGAAGTTGGAGTTCGAGCGGCGCCTGGAGCTGGGGCAGCGGGAACACGCCCAGCTGCTTCAGCAGAGCAACAGCCAGAAGGACGAGATCCTCCAGACCGTCAAGGAGGTTTGTGAGCAGGGGGATGGGCTTCAGCTGGCTGCCTCCTCCTCCTCCCCTGGGGGAAGGCAGGGAGCACCTGGAAGAGAGGGAAGCTGCAGCCTGGGCGCGAAAGGGCACCCCGAGGCCGTGGCAGGGAGGGGCTGGGCCGAGGCCTCAGAGGACCCGGAGGTGGGCAGGAAACCCTGACTCGTCCCGGCCGCCCGCAGGAGCAGTCCCGGCTGGAGCAGGGCCTGAGCGAGCGCCAGCGCTACCTGGATGCGGAGCGGCAGCGGCTGCAGGAGCAGCTGAAGGAAGCTGAGCAGGGCATCGCTGGGCGGATCCAAAAGCTCCTGCAGGAGAACCAGAGGTCAGCGCCCTCCAGGCCCCAGGCCGAGTCCCACCCCGGGACGCCCCGCCGGGGCCCAGGCTCCAGGCTCCTCTCCTGCCCACGCTTTCCTCCATTGGCACCTGCCCCAGGGGCTTTGGTCTGCACCAGCTTGCGGAGAAAAGAGCCTGACCTGGACCTTTAGAAGGTCCGGTTCTTCCCCTCACGCCTCATGCTGGAGATTGAGCCCAAGGCTTCATATTGAGCTACATCCTGGGCTTTTTTACAGTTTTTTGTTTTACAACAAGGTCTTGCTACATCACTAAGTTGCCCAGATTCAGCTTGAGCTTGACAGTCCTCCTGCCTCAGCCCCTCAGAATGCTGGGATTACGAGCATGTGCTGCCGTGCCCAGCCTAGGTTCCAGGTTATTGTCGTGGGACTGTTGCTCACGGACCTCCCCACAGCCTTGGGGAAGTATTTCTCCACTGGCCCTAAGTTTCCCTCTAGAAAGTGAGTAGTTTTTGTTTTGTTTTGTTTTGTTTTGTTTTTGAGACAGGGTCTCACTCTGTAGCCCAGGCTGGTCCTGAGCTCTCTATGGACCCCAGGCTGGTCCTGAACTCACTGTGGAGCCCAAGCTGGCCTTGGCCTCATGGTAATCCTCCTGTCTCAGCCTCTTGAGTGCTGGGATTACAGGCGCGCGCCACCACGTACAGTTTATATGATGCTGGGTGATCGAACTCAGGCACTTACCACTTATCTAAGCGCTTACTAGGCAGGCTCTTTAACTACCGTGCCATTCCTCCAGCTCCCAATGGGGGGAGCTTTTTATGTGCCAACGATTTGATGTACATTTTCTCACTTACAGATGGCCTACCTGGCTTTCTGTTTGTTTTTATTCCTATTTCACGGGTGAGAAAATCCGGGAGTGCAGTGGCACACCTGGTCTGGGGACACAGACCCAGATGTCCCCACCCAGCATCAAGCTACCCTCTTGACGGCCAGGTGGTGAATGGGGCAATACTGCTGCAAACGGGCCAGCTGGTGACCCCAGGGTTTTCTCCACAGGCAAAAGAAAAGTTCTGAGATTCTGAAGTCACTGGAAAATGAGAGGTGAGTGTCCTTTTACAGTTCTCAGAGGAGAGTTCTTCTGATTCTTCAAAGGATTGTGCCAGAACCTTCCCTAGAGCTCCTCTTTTTTGACAGTATTAAAAATCCCAAGGCCTTTTTTTGTTTTGGTTTGGAGTCAGTCTCCCTAGGTTATGAAGTTGCCTAGCTGAACTTTTGATCCTCCTGCCTCACCCTCCCAGACTGCTGGGATTCTAGGCCTGCACCACCAGGCCTGGCTCCTAAAGCACCGTCTTAGAGGTGATCCAATTAGAGAGAGCCGCTGCCCTCAGGTTCTGCTGCACACATGTATGACCCCAGAAGAAGGACCATGGGTCAGGCTGGGTGGGTGGGCAATGGGTAGTTCTAGCATGAAAGGCTGGCGGGCTGGACGAATGGCACAGCCATTAAAGTGCTTCCCTTGCACGAGCCGGGCCCTGAGTTCAGTTCCCCAGTACCACCTAAGAAGCTGGTGTGGTGACGCATGCCTGTAAAGCCAGCACTCAGGAGGCTGAAGCAGGAGGATCACAAGTTCAAGCCCAGCGGGGACAATTTAGCGATTTAGCAAGACCCTCTCTAGAAGGCAAAACTAAAAGACGAAGGGGCTAGAGATGTAGCTCAGTGTGAAGGCCCCGGACTCAATCTCCAGTAGAAAAAAAGAAAGAAAAAGAAAATCAGAGAGACAGAGAGAAGGGACCCATTCCCAGTGCTGACGCTGCATTTTTGTCGTGTGGGAGTTACAGGTACTGACTTGATTTTCCTTTGGTTTCCTCTGTTTTCTGAGTTGACCATATTGAGGTGCTTTTTCTTTCTTCCTTTCTCTTCTTTGCTGCAGTACTGGGATCAAGCTGAGGCCTTCACACTGAGCTACATCTCTAGCCCCCACCCCTTTTTAAAAATTTTTATTTTGTCACAGAGTCTCACTGAATCACTGAGTTGCCTAGGCTGTTCTTGAACTTGTGATCCTCCTGCCTCAGCCTCCTTGAGTGCTCGGATTATAGACTTGCTCTGCCAGGCCTGGCTAGGCACACATATTTGTAGTTAAAAAGTGATAGGTGGGAGGGGCTGACCCACTGCCCGCCCCTTCCTGGCATGTTTCTGTGACACCCTCCTGGGTCTCTTCTGGTTTCGAACGCAGTGTGGTACTCCAGCTGCAGGACTGTGGCTAAGAAGGCCCCCAGGGATGTGTGTGTGTTGCTGGTGGCATCAGGGACATCCCTGGGTGGGCACCGAGGGAGCATCGGTTGGGGTTCCTGGTTGGAAATGCTGTGTGTGCCCCCTGAATGGATGGAAATTTTTCTCTAGGATAAGAATGGAACAGCTGATGGCCATAACCCAGGAGGAGACAGAGAACCTGCGGCGACGGGAAATTGCCTGTGAGTCGCGGGACAGGCAGGGACGGGCAGGGCTGGCTGTGGAGGAGTGCTAGCTGACAGCCCTCTCTGCTGGCCACCCGTGGAGGGCACTAAGTGGTAGGCCCTTCGAGGGGCAGCCAAGACCAGTGGTGGAGCGTGGGCTTCAGGGTCAGGAAAGTCTCATGTCCAGAGTCCCAGACTGGACACCAGCTGGATGGCCTCAGGGCACTGCTATCCTCTCACTTTTCTGAGCCTTAGTTTTTGTTTTGTTTTTTTTTTAATCTATAAAATGAAGGAAATAGTAATCTGTTGCCTGCTTGAGAGAGTCATCAGGAAGGCAGGATGGGCCCTGCCCAGCACGAGCTGAGCGTGCTCCACCTGGCTGCTCTGTCTCTGCTGCTGAGAGCTGAGTACCCCTCCTGTGCTCTGGGCGCACTCTCTCCACCTGCCACCCCTGGTCCTGGGCTCCGTGGGGCCCAGCTACAAGGGCCCTCTGGATGGGGCCTGACAGTATACAGGTGCAGGCTGGGGAGGCCAAGTGGGCACTGCCCACCTTCTGTTAGAATGAGGACTGAGCCGGGTCTGGTGGTGCAGGCCTGGAATCCCAGCGCTCCGGGAGGCTGAGGCAGGAACATGGTAAATTCAAGTCCAGCCTGGACAACTTAGTGACTTAGCAGGACCTGTCTCAAAAACCAAAATGGGATCACAGTTATTTCATAGAACTAATTGAGGGGAATAATGGGAATTGGAAGTGGGGGAGGGCTAAGAGGAGGAGGGGAAGGATTTGTAATTTTGCCATGATATGTATATGCACAAAATACTCAGATCAATGTAAACTTTATGTAGTGCATCAATACATATCAATAAAATGGGGGGAGATGGGGCTGAAGGAATGGCACAGTGGTTAAAGCGCTTGCCCTGGGTTCGATTCCTCAGCACCACATTAAAGCTGGGCTTGGTGGAACATGAAGGCATTTTAACTGCTGAACTGTCCCTTCAGCCCCTCATTTAATAATTTTTAAGAGGCCAGATGCAGGGTGGGAGGAATAGCACAGTGGATAGAGCACTTGCCTAGCCGGTGCAAGGCTAAGTTAAATTCCCCTGCACCACGTAAACCGTGAGTGTGTGGTGCACGCCTGCAATTCCAGCATTTAAGAGGCTGAGGCAGGAGGATTGCCTTGAGTTTGAGGCCAGTCTGGGCTACCTGGTGAGTTCAGGACCAGCCTGGATGACTATAGACCAAGATCCTGTCTCAAAAAAAAAAAAAAAGAGGAGGGCCAATTGCCCCAGTAGAGAGGATCATCTAACTAAACTTGGCTGACCCATGTGCTGTAGCTGTCTGCAGCCATTAATGACACATTCCTGTAATCCCAGCACTCTGGGAGGCTGAGGCAGGAGGACACTAAATTCAAGCCCAGCCTTAGGCAGCTTTGTAACTTGGTGAGGCTCTATCTCAAAATCAAAAACTAAAAACGGGCTGGGGATGTGGCTTGGTGCAAAAGCCCTGGGCTCCCTTCCAGTCACCACAAAGAAAGTGAGCGGTGCTGTGTTCAGTGCAATGCCATCTTAATTCCTTTCATCATGGTAAAATGTATGTAGCGTGAAACTCACCGTTCTAACCATTTGAAATACACAGTTTGGTGGCAGTGTTCTTAGAAGTCGTGGGTACTCTGCATCCCCAGATCTTTTTCATCTTCCCGAAATAAAACTGTTCCCGTTAAACACTAACTGCCCGTTCCCTGTCCTCCAGCCCTGCAACCCACCGTCCCACTCTCTGGCTCCATGAATCTGGCCCCTGTAGGCCCCTCAGAAAAGTAATGTCTCACAGAATCAGTCCTTTTTTGTAAAGTCTTCAAGGGCCATGGAGTCGTCACAGCACCAGAACCTCCTTCATCTTTAAGGCTGAATACCTCCCACTGCGTCGTGCACGTGCGCCTGGGCGTCTCCATTCACCTGGCAACGGGCCTGTGGGTGCTTCCGTCTTCTGGCTTCTGTCAGTCATACTGCTGTGAATATGAACATAGAAATACTTGTTTAAGTCCTTGCTTGTTTTCGTTTTGGTGGTGTGAGGATTGAACCCAGGGCCTCTTGGGCATGCTAAGCACGAACTCTAACACTGAGCTACGCATGTACCCTGGCGCTTTGTTTTTTTTTTTTTTCCAGACAAGGTCTCAGCCAGGCCTGGGTGCAGGCTGTAATTCCAGCATTCTGGGAGGCTGAAACAGGAGGATCAAAAGTTCAAACTCTGCCTGGACAATTTAATGACTTAGCAAGGCCCTATCTCAAAATAAAAATAAAAAGGCTGCAGGTATAGCTCAGTGTGAAGGCCCAGGGGCTACAAAAATGAAAAAAAAAAAGAAAAAGAAAAAGCAATAACAACAACAACAAAGATAACCTCATTATGTGGCCCAGGCCAGCCTTGAACCTACTACGTAGCCCAGGTTGGCTTCCAACTCAAAATCCTCCCCCCTTAACCTCCCAAGTACTAGAATTGCAGAGCTACACCCCCAGCACTCAAGGGGGTGCTGGGATCACAGCCATGTGCCCGCCATGCCCAGCTACCCTCAGTCTTTTATTATTGTGAGGCAGGGTGTTTCTGAATTGCTCAGTCTTACCCTGAACTTGGGATCCTCTGCTTCAGCCTCTTAAGTAGCTAGGATGACAGGTGTGTGTCACTATGGCTGGTGAAGCCCTTGCTTTCAATTATTTTAATTGTTCGAAATCCATAAATATACATGAAACTCACCTGAAGAATGTATATTGAAGAGTAAACTTTCTGGGTGACGAGGCCATGGAAGATTTTTTTCCCACTATTTTTATTAATATACATATGTAATCCATGAAAGATCTTGTGTGCGTGCTGTGTACGGTTAGTCCACCGTCCACGCTTAGGTTACTTCTGTAGTTCAGAGTCGCCCTTTCCCTAAGGCCGCCCTCACCTGTCACCGCAGCCGCCATGCAGCAGATGCTGAGTGAGAGCTGTAAGAGCCGGCTCATCCAGATGGCCTACGAGTCGCAGAGGCAGAGCCTGGTCCAGCAGGCCTGTACCAGGTAAGGTAAGGAAGAGGACTCCCAGGTGAGGGCCCTGGGGCACTGGCTGGGGCCTCAGATCGAGGTGAGAGCTGGCACTGGAATCCCTGCCCTGGGCTGCCTCGCCTGGACCAGGCTGCTGGGCATGAGATGACTGGCCTTCCTGATTTTTGTAGCTGGGTCTCAAAGCAGTGTTGGGCAGTGATAAAGTGACAGTAACCACTCCCATTTACTTATGCATTTACTTATTAATTTATTGATACTGGAGATTGAAATATTTTTATTTAAGTATTTTTGCAGTGTTGGAATTTATTTATTTATTTATTTATTTATTTATTTATTTATTTATTTATTTGAAGCAGGGTCTTGCTCTGTAGTCCAGGCTGGTCTTGAGTTCACTATGTCACCCAGGCTGGCCTCAAACTCATGGCAATCCTCCTGCTTCAGCCTCCCGAGTGCTGGGATTACAGGTGTGCACCATCATGCCCAGCTTGTGTGGTGTAGGAAAATCAAACCCAGCGCCTTGTGCTGGCTACTCAAGTGCTTTAACCCCTGTGCTATTCCTCCAGATCTGTGGAATTTAATTCATAGCCATCACACTGAGCTATTTATCTCCAGCCCACTTACTTATTTATTCGAGACAGGGTCTCCTTCTGTAGTCTCGGCTGGTTGCTCCTGAACTCGCTGTATAGCCCAGGTTGGCGTGCGCTATGTCCTCGTCACACCTTTTTTTGAGACACGGTCTTGCTTTGTAGTCCAGTGTGGTCCCAAACTCACTATGTGGCCTACACTGGCTTTAAGCTCACAGCAGTCCTCCTGAGTGCTGGGATTGCCAGCATATGCCACCATGCCCAGCTAATTTTTTTATGTGGTACTAGAGAATTGAACCCAGGGCTAGGTAAGCACTCTGACCATTAAACTATTCCCCAGACTTCCAGCCCTTTTTAAATTTAGAGACCAGATCTCACTAAGTTGCAGAATTGCCCAGGCTGTGCTCAAATTTGCTATCCTCCTGCCTCAGCCTCCCAGAGCGCTGGATCACAGGCATGCACCGCCTCGCCATTCCCATTTCCTATGCATTTCCTGTGTGCCAGGCACTAGGCACAGTGATTATTGCATCAGATATCTATGAAGATCTGTATCACTATTACTGCCATTTTGCAATCGAAATGTAGGTTCTGAGAGGCCCAAACACACCCAAAGAAGCACAGCCAGCAGGCGGGGGCCAGGACTTCGCTCAGGCCTTGGGAGGCTGTGCCCCGTCCATGGTGCGCTCCGTACTCTCATTCCTGAGGTTGGTAGTGGGGAGTGTTGAGGCAGGAAAGGGAGTGGATCCCTCCAAGCTCTGACCCTCAAGCTCCCCGCAGCACTAATCCCCACCACCTGCTCCCCAGGGCCCGGCAGAGCCAGGGGAAAAAAAGGGGTCAGTCTGCTCCACAGCCCTGGCTGCCCCAGCGTTTCCGTCCCCTGTAGTGGACTCTAGCACAGCTGCTGTAGTTCCACCTCTGTGTCCCTGCAGAACCAGGTGTCTCACCCCTTCCCGGGGTGCATGACTGTGCTCAGGAGCCCAGGCGCTGGGCTTGGCGAGCCCTGGGTTCAGGTCTGGCTTCTTCCTAACTATGGAGTTCTGGGTGAATTATTTTCCTTTCCTGAGCCTTTAGCTTCTTATCAGAAGAGTCCCAGTAGCCAGCCTGGCGGCACACACCCACAGTCCTCGCACTCTGAGAGACTGAGGAGGATGGCAAGTTCAGGCTCAGTCTGGGCAACTTAGAGTCCTGGCCAGACCCTGTCTCAAAAATCAAGTCAGAATGTGAAGGCCCTGGGCTCCATCCCCGTCCCACAAAACAAAACAAAAATCCCAGTAGCTCCATGTAAGTTGTTGGAGGACCTGGGGAGCATGACTGCCACATCAGGGCCTGACAAATGCCAGCTATTAGTAGGAAACAAACCCCAAGGGCGCGGATGCGGGTGAAGCTGCACCACCAGCCTGGTCGGCGCAAGGGCACCACGGGGTTCGGGAGCAGCACTCCCTGGGGGGTGTACTGGCCAGGTGTCCGCTTTAGGGGACACCATGGAGAGAATGGGGGGGGGTCATCACTTTCACGTAGTAGGTGCTCCGGAAACACTCACGGGGGCGACTCCTCCTTCCTGCAGCATGGCCGAAATGGACGAGCGGTTCCAGCAGATCCTGGCCTGGCAGCAGATGGACCAGAACAAAGCCATCAGCCACATCCTGCAGGAGGTGCGCCCTGCTCTGGCAAAGGGGTGCAGGCCCTGGCCCAGCCGTGTGCGGGCCCCAGGGCGCTTCGCACGCTGTCAGGACGGGCAGGGGGAGGCCCTGGTCTCGGAATCTAGAGAAGCACCCCGCCACTCCTGGGGGGCACTGCCCCATCCTGTGCAGGGGCCTCACCCTGAGGAGCCAGACGTGATGGCGCCCAGGGTGGATGTAGAACCCACCAGGAGTGCAGTGGGACCCGGCCCGCTGTCCCCCTCCCAGGCCCAGCGCTGCCCTCTGCCCTTCCCCTTGGCACCCCCCCCCCGCCTCTTCCTCCCTCTTCCTGGGCTCCTGTCACCCCAGCCTGGCCGGCCATCTTCTCCTCTCCTGCCCCAGTCTCTTCATTCCCTCCAGCAGTGTGACTTGGTGCTGGTGGGCTTGCCGGGGAGGAACCCCCTTCCTCGGGGATGGGGAGAAGCTTGCGGGCTGGTTCCCGCGGAGCCAGCTCGCGTCTCTTAACCGCACTGTCCTTGGCCGTGAAGCGACCAGCACAGCATGGACTGCTGCAGAGTCAGTGCGCGAGGCGGGGAGCGTGCTGAGCGCGGCACAGCCTGACTACGCCCTTAGTGGTCTGGGTCCGTTGGTGGCACTGGGGATTGGACTCCAGGAACACTGGGCTACATTTCCAGACTTTATTATTTTTATTTTGAGACAAGGTCTGGCTAAGGTGCTAGTGTTGCCCAGGCTGAACTCAAGCTTAGACTCCTCCTACCTCGGCTTCCCATGCAGCTGGGATTAGAGGCCTGCACCACTGTGCCCAGTCTCTCTCCCTCTTTTTTTTCCCATTATATGGATATGTATAAATGCAGTACATAATGTTTACATTGAACTTGAGTATTTTGTGCATTTACATACCGTGGCAAACATGCCTGGCCTCTTGGTAGTAGTATTTAAAATTTAAATGAGGGCTGGAGGAATGGCACAGCAGTTAAAGCACTTGTCTAGCAAGCGCAAGGCCCTGAGTTCAATTCCCAGCACAATATAAAACTGGGCTTGGTAAAGCACACCTGTCATCCCAGCATTCGGGAGGCTGAGGCAGGAGGATTTCTCTGAGACCAAGGCCAGCCTGGGCTCCATAGTGAGTCCAGGACCAGCCTGGGCTAGAAAGCAAGACCCTGTCACAATAAATAAATAAATAAAATTTAAATGAGTGAAGTGAAAGATTATTTCTCAGCCAAGTGCTGTGGTGTGCATCTGTAATCCCAGCACTCTGAGAAGCCAAACCAGGAGGACTGCAGGTTTAAGCCCAGCCTGGGCAATTTAGCAATTTACAGAGACCTTGTTTCAAAAAAAGGGGGGTGGGGGTGGGGAAGTGGGGTCAATCCCCAGTACTAAAAAAAGTTATTTCATGCTCTCAAAACCATAAAGCCATTTATTAAGGTTTTTGGAGAGTTTGGTTTGGTTTCATTTTGTTTTACAGTACTGGGGATTGAACCTAGGGCCTTCACATTGAGCTCCATCCCCACCCTTTATTATTTTGAGGCGGGGTCTTGCTGAAATGCCCAGGCTGGGCTTGAATTTATGATCTTCCTGCCTCAGCCTCCCAGTTAATGTGGCTCCCTGCACGCACGTCTCGTTTCCTACGCGGCCAGCCGGGGATAGTCCGGGTGCGCGGTGCAGCCACACTGAGCCACCGCGCATGGTCTCTTGCAGAGCGCCATGCAGAAGGCGGCCTTCGAGGCCCTCCAGGTGCAGAAAGACCTGATGCACCGGCAGATCAGGAACCAGGTAAGCGCCGCACCTGCCCGCAGCTTGGCTGTGCTCGGGCGGCTGCCTCCACCGGGCAGCAGTCCTGCAGGTCTGAGTCCTCGGGTGGCAGCCCAAGGGACGGCTTTGTTGCGGGCCCCCCGTCCTTGCAGACCGACCCGACGTCAGGGCTGTTGGTGGTACTCCACCCCTCGGCCAGGCCACGGTCCTCGCCCAGCAAACGTGGCCTGTCCTGTTTCCATGCCTGGCGCAAGCCTTGGCGGGACACCCTTGCTGGGAAACTCAGCTCAAACGATGGAGCAGGCGCTTGAGGCTTCTGGGCAGATTGGGCTCCCCCCGCCCCGGGTGGGCCGGCGGGGTCCCCAGAGCTCCGTGGGTCCCGACACCTGTGGAGGAGGGACCTCAGCCAGGAGGAGCACCCCTGCTCCTGCCCAGTGGCCCCATGCAAGTCGGGACGGGGTGGGGGGGGACCTCGAGCTTGCAGGCTATGGGACACTCGCCAGCTGCCCACATTCGGCACACTGTGACGCCACATCACTGCATGGTTTTGGTTTTGGTTTTGGTTCTTTTTTCCTTCATTTTATTCTTTTCTCGTTTGACCAAAGCCGACTTATCTTTTTTTCCCCTCTTTTCCTTTCTGCCCCGCACGGCCGGACATGAAACTCATTCCTCTGACCAGGGGTTGGGGGGTTAGAGGAACTCAGGGACAGAAGAGCCTGGAAAGAGGGCGGCTGAGGCTTTGGCTGTGGGACATGACCTCAGGAAGACTGTATGGTGATCCTAGTGGCCAGCTGTTCCCCTCGGCCCCGAGCTGGGACCTCACAGGGTAGGAGCTCTCACTGCTCTGTGTCCTTGAGCGAGTCACTCAACCTGTACGAGCCTCAGGGTCTTTGGCTGTGTGGTGGAGGCAGCCAGAGCACACCTCAGGGAGCGGTGCAGAGAAACAAGCTGGACGTGGCAGCGCTGGCCTGCAGCCGCACGCTGGGAGGCCGAGACAGGAGGATCCCAAGTTTAAGTCCAGCCTGGGCACCCTAGTGAATTAGGAATTTTTTTTTTTTTTTTAAAAAAGGGCTGGAGATGTACAGCTCAGTGTAAAAGTCCTGTGTTCAACTGCCAGTACCACTCTCTCTCTCTCTCTCTCTCTCTCTCTCTCTCTCTCTCTCTCTCTCTCTCTCTCTCTCTCTCCAGGCCTAGCACACAGCAGACAGTAAATATTCACTATTACTATTATCAATTTTCAGTCACTTCTTTTGCCTCAGCTCCCCCAGACAGCTCCATGGAGGAAACAAGAATGTGACAGTCAGGGGGCTCAGCAGTGACTCCGTCAGCCCTTCCCTGTCCCCAGGCCTGGAGGGAGGTCCCCCTCTGTCCTGTGCACCTTTATTTAGCGCCCACTCTGGGACAGGTTCCACACTCAGCTCTTGGTCAGCATATTGACCAAGACAAGCGTGTTGCTGACCCGAGGTGCCTGGAGCCAGACATAGCAGATTTTTTGGTCGGGTTCAGCCCGGAGTCTCCCCAACTCCCTAGAAAGGCTCCTCAGACCCCAGCAGCCTGCAGAGGGCAGAGGCGCAAAACCCAGCCCCGGTTCATATGAATAAAACCCCCGTCTCGTCTTCTGTTTAGATTAGGTTAATAGAAACTGAGTTATTGCAGCTGACACAGCTGGAGTTAAAGAGGAAGTCCCTGGACACAGAGACGCTGCAGGTACGTAGGGCTCCCTGGCTGCCGCCCCTCCCTCCCCTCCCGGTAGCCCCACCCCTGCTGCCCCGCCCTAACTAGAGCACAGGCTTCTGCAGTGGAGAGGCAGGAGGCCCGCGCTGGCCACTGGCAGATGCCGGTCCTGCGCTGGCAGGAGGATCAGAGGAAGGAGGGCTTCATTGCCAAGGCCCCAGGCCACATTGCCATCTCTGCCCTTCCTTACTTGGGTGTGGGCGCTGCTGGGCTCCATCTCTAAGCTGTGCTTCTGGGCCGCTGGTTCCACTCCCGGGGCTGACATTCTCAGCAGAAGGAACTTTTTGGTATCCCAAGGGTGTTTGGGGAGAGGACTGGCAGTGCCTCTGTGAGCTCCGTGTCCCACCACAGGGACTGACAGCCATTCGGGATGGAAGGTGGGACCTGGCTGCCCCCCCCAGCCCCCCACCCCTGCTATGTGGCCTTGGCACATGCAGGTGGGAGGCGGCCCTCGTCATCACTGGAGATGAGGGTCTCTAGGTGCACGCCCAGGGCTGGATGGGGTGGCACGGGAGGATGTTTGTCCATGCCAGGCTTTGGAGCAGAGCCTTCTGTTGTCACTGTCCCCGTGTCTGTGTTCCGTGGTCTCAGGTCACCTCCTAGGCGTCTCCGTGCAGTGAGTGCCAGGGCCAAAGGTCCTGCTATCAGGCCTGTCCCATACGTGCTGTGTGATCTCAGGCATGTCACTTCCCTCTCTGAGCCTCCCCTGAGGTGGAAGCTGTGTCTGACTGAGCCTGTGTCTTGAGCTGTTGGAGTAGGGTGAGGCAGGTGGCCCTTGAGGGTCTTCAGAGATGAGGCCGTGTGTCCTTGTCCCTGCCCCTCATAGCTGGCCAGGATTTCATTGGCAGAGCCTTGTGATGTGAGAGGCCAAGTGGGTGTGGATGCGGGCGCTGTCAGCGTGTGCCCCCCTGGCATGGCTCCCTGTCGTCCGCGTGGTCCCCTCCTTGTCCCCTGCGGGGTGCTGCTCCTGCTCTTCCTCCCATCTGCTTCTGCCATGTGCCCTGGAGTCACGGAGACCGGGGCTGCCATCACTTTTGTTTGATATTTCTTTTCATTCCATTGTCATTGGTCACCAAGATCCCATGCCTGGCCTTCCCGAGGAAGGGGCGGGATGCCAAGACAGAGGGGCCTCTGGGCTTTGTCCCCCAGCTCGCTGAGCTGACACCCGAGGCCTGAGGGAGCAGGGATCCGAAGCTGGGCCCGCTAGGATCCCAGCGCCGCACTGTGAGGCCTCCTGGCGCCCGGAATCACAGCGCCCGGCCCTGGTCTCGTGTTGCAGGAGATGGTGTCCGAGCAGCGCTGGGCACTCAGCTCCCTGCTCCAGCAGCTGCTCAAAGAAAAGAAGCAACGGGAAGAAGAGCTCCGGGAGCTCCTGGTACGTGCGGGGCCTCCGCGCCGGCGCCATGCGTGCGTGGTTGGGAAATCTGGCAGGTTGGAGCAAAGGGAAAACGAAAAGCCCGAAGGAAAACATCCCCCTCGCCTTGTTTCCTTGTGTGTTTTAAGCATTGCGATGTGCGTTCTCAGAGTTTGAGCCCAGGGTTCTCTACTGATGAGCTACACCCCGGCGGTACTTATTTACTGAGCCTCCTGGGTGCTGGGATTACCAGCGTGCCCCGGCTCTGCCCTCCTTTCATCATCCATGGTGCAGAACCCATCTGGGTGTGGTGTACTTGGGAAACTAAGGCAGGAGGATGGCATCGAGCTCACAGGCTCAGGAACAGCCTAGGCAACGCAGTGAAAAAAACCAGGCGTGATGACACAAGCTTATACATCCAGGCCTTTCAGGAGGCTGAGGCTGAAGGATTGAAAATTGGAGGTCAACCTAGGCAACTTAGCAAGACCTTGTCTCAAAATAAGATTAAAAAACAAAACAGTTTGGAGAGCTGGGGGCATGGCTCAGTGGTTAGAGCACTTGCCTCACATGCACAGGGCCCTGACTTTAATACCCAGCACCATATAGAAATTAGCCAGGTGTGGTGGTGCACACCTATAATTTCAGCATTCAGGAGGCTGAGACAGGAGGATTGCCATTGAGTGTGAGGCCAGGTAGGGCTACACAGTGGGTAATGTTTGGGGGTACAGTTCAGGGCTTCCTGGATTCAGTCCTCACTACCACAAAAGAGAGAGGGGAAGGCTGGGAATGTAGCTCAGGGTAGAGCACTTGCTTCACAGGCACGAAACTCTAAATCAACCCCCAGTACCACAAAAGAAAAAAAAAAAAATAGTCAGGCATGAATGCCTATAATCCCAGCACTGTGGGATGCTGAGGCAGGAGGATCACAAGTTCAAGCCCAGCCTGAGCAACTTACCAGTTTACCAAGACCCTGTCTCAAGTAAATAAAAAGCAGCTGGGGATGTAGTGCAGAGGTTCTGGGCTCAATTCCTGGTACGGCACCCAAAAAAGAAGGCGCAAGCCTCTTACTCAGCCTGTGTTCACACCACGGCTGGGACCTCTGCCTCCTCCCGAGGGGCTGCCCGGGGACGGGCCGGCGTCTGGCCAGGCCCCTGTGGTGGAGTGTGCAGGTCACCCCAGCGCAGCGGCTTGGGCCAGCCATGCTCCCTGATGCTTGTAGCTGAGGACTTGAGAGGAGCCACGAGTGTTTCCATCAGGCAGGGATGGGCTGCGTGCTGGGCCCACACAGCTTGTAGGTTCTGGGCAGGAACTGCCTGACCCTCCCTGCACCGGCCTGGCATTGACACAGACAGGTCAGTATGGCTGAGCCCTGCTTACAGGCATGTCCACATGCAGTGGCCACCCAAGCGGTAAAAACAGAGGCCAGGCCCTCCTGCCGGGGCTAGGGAGACCTACTGATTCCTATGTTATTGTGAGTGTGCCAGAGGTCCCCAGCTCCATCCCAGGCCAAGCCCCATGAAGGGTAAGAGGAGTAAGTCTGTTCCTTCGGAGTCCCCATAAGCCTGGCACAGTTGTGCCCATAGTTGTTGACTGTCCCTGGGCTGGAGGAATGGCACAAGGGTTAGAGTGCTTGCCTAGTAAGTTCAAGGTACGGAGTTCGATTCCCCAGCTCCATATAAGCTGGACATGATGGTGGTGCACGCTTGTAATCCCAGAATTTAGGAGGCTGAGGCAGGAGGATTGCTGTGTGTTTGTGACCAGCCTGGGCCAGAAAGTGAGTTTAGAACTAGCCTGGACTACAGAGTGTGACCCTGCCTCAAAAAAAGAAGTTGCCTGTTCCTCGCCACACCCTCCTGCCATCCCTCTGTGCAGGAGCCGCCATATACTGTGTGTTCTGGCCCATGCCCCGCCCCCAGCAGGCTTAGGGACTCACCACGGAGGAGGGGGAAGCACCACCTCAGCAGTCAGAGTCAAGGGCGCAGTGCAGGAGAGCCAAGGACAGGAGCCGGCCGCCTCCTCAGCCAGCACCTGGAGGGACAAGCGAGGACGGCCAGGCCCTAGGGGCTGGGGGACGCCTGCACCCAGCCGGCTCCCTGGCCTGCCTGGCCTGGGAGGTGGTAGGCGCTTAGAGCCCAGGTCCCGAGTGAGGCAGGCCAGGCATCGTCCTGCCCTTGGCCTGGTGGGGTCCTCATCCCTGGGGCCCCTCTTCTCCCCAGGGTGGGTGAATCTTCTCCTTGGAGAAATGAAGTCAGGTGCTGCTTTCGCCCGTAGCCCCGCACGGACACAGTGCCCTGGGACAACAGCCACTCTGGTCGCTGCTGCCTGGTCAAAGGTGTCCCTTACCCTCCGCTCTGTCCCGTCCCCTAGGACAGTGCCTGCCCCCAGGAGCACTCCATGAATATTCACCGAGTGTGCCGGCCTTGCCCACCAGTGAAGCCCTCCAGAAGCTGTCTCTGTCCTGAGCGTCCTGTGGCCTCAGCTGGGTCCCAGGCGGTCCTCAGCTTTGTGAGGGACAGAGCTGGCAGCATCAGGCTTTGCTGTCCCCTAGCAGACAAGAGTAGTGACACCAGGTGGCAGGAGCCCAGGCCCAGGGGCCTCCCGTCATCACCTTTCCAGAGGTCATCCTTCCCAGCAGTGGTCACAGTTGTGCCTCCTCCATTTCAGAAGATGCTGACAGTGGGCATGTGATGAGAAGGTCCTTCACAAAGTGCCCAGTGCTGGGCACCAGCCCCGAGAAGCCGACTTCACACTGTCGACTTCACACCTGATGGTTCTGATGCCTGACCTGTTGCTCACGTTCCCTGTTCCGCTCTTGGCAGGTGGAGTTAGAAGCCAAGAGCGAGACCAAGCAGGAAAACTACTGGCTCATTCAGTACCAGCGACTTTTGAACCAGAAGCCCTTGTCCTTGAAGCTGCAGGTAAGGACCAGGGCACGACAGGGCCATTCCGGTTCACTCAGTTATTTCTGGCCACCTGCATCCAGGGACAGAAATGAAAGTGAGGGACAGATATGGCACTTCTCTCATTCTCTTTCTTTTTTCTTTTTCTTTTTTTAGGTATGTGTGTGCGTGTGTGTGTCACTGGAGCTCTAGACCAAGGGCCTTTGCACTTAGTTACATCCCCAGCCCATTTTTAAATTTTTTATTTTGAGACAGGGTCTCACCAAGTTGCTAAGTTGCCCAGGTTGGGTTCGAACTTGTGATCCTCCTGTCTCAGCTTCCCAAAGTGTTAGAATTATAGGTCTGTACATTTGGCCTGGCACTCTTTTCCTGTCTGGCTCACAGGCTCACAGGCACACACACACACACACATGTACTTTCTCTCTCTCTCTTAAAATTTATAATAAAAGTTGAGTCGTTCTATAAATACCATTTTGCCAACTGGTGGTGGGCGAGTCTCTAAGCCATGTGCGAAGCTCGCCATCACCGGTCTTAGGCACCTGCATAGTGTCTAGTAGTATGTGGTAAACCCGGTTTATGTAAACAGTTTCGGGGCCTGGGGTGTGGTTCAGTAGTTAGGGGCCTTGCCTAGCATGCCTAAGGCCCTGGATTTGATTCCTTAGAACCATATAAAAAATAGCTGGGTGTGGCAGTCCACACCTGTAATCCCAACACTCAGGAGGCTGAGGCGGCGGGAGGATGCTTGGTTAATGTTTTCACATTTACAAATAGAATGTTAATAAACTCTAGTGTGCACCTCTTTGCATTTATAAATAGGGTTTAGAGGGGAATCCCAAGCAAGCGTTCTGCACCTCGTGTCCTGTTAATGCACACGGGTTTTAAACCCTTTGGTTCCTCTTGTAAACAATGGGGTCTTTTATTCTTCCACTGCTGGCCCCCTTGACCTTTCTCGGGATTCGTCACGCAGGAGGAGGGCATGGAACGCCAGCTGGTGGCCCTCCTGGTGGAGCTGTCGGCCGAGCACTACCTGCCCATCTTTGCCCATCACCGCATCTCCCTGAACACGCTGACTCGGATGAGCCCTGGGGACTTGGCTGAGGTGGGGCATCGCATGTGGGGTGGGCTGGTCTGCTTTGCGTGTAGTCTGTGAAGAGGCCGATCATGGCCAGATGTCCCAGGGCCACCTCATGTGTGGATGGCCAGACCCCCTGTGTGCTCTGCCTCCTTCTGCCTAAGGACCCCGGAGTGCGGGTCCGTGATGGTCCTGGGACCTGGCTGTCCCAGCGCCCCCTCCCCTGCCCCTTCCCTGGTGGAGACACAGCTACTGCACGGCCGAGTCCACTGTGGTGTTATTCCACTGACCTCAGGACAGAAGGACGCGGTGACAGCCGGCGCCTTCGCTGCCCTCCACAGACGCGGCTCCCTGTGAAGCAGTCCCACACTCTGACACTCTGGTCCTCCCAGCTGCCCCACAGGAGGAATTGTCTTTCTATCTGCTCTACAGACAGGGAAACTGAGGAGGCTGAGGACTCAACCCTCATGGTCTGGCCCCAGCGTCCCTTCTTTCTGCCACGCTGCTGTTCTGTCCCTGTTAGGACAGATGCAGACCCTGAGGCTCAGGGCTAGGTGGCGCTGCGGAGTCACGGCCATGCCACTCGGGGATTACGTGGCCTTCGGCGGCCTCGCTGACCTCTCTCCTTCCTCACCCTGTGACTGTGGGGGTCCTGGGTGACACGAGGGAGTGCTGTGGCTTCTCACATTTGGTAAACCCAAGATGTTTGCAGTGTTCCTTCCTTTGGGGGCCTTGGGGTCTCCCCTGTCACACTGAGGGCTGTGCCCAGGTGGGGAAGGTCCCCTTCACAGCTGTGGGGCACAGCGCCTCGTGCTGATGCAGGAGCCCAGGCTTCTGCATGTGCAGCCGCAGGGGCCGGGGCTGGGAGCTAGGGCACCCGGGGACCTGGCCCTCGCAGGCTCCTGCCCAGCCCCATCCTGCTCTTTCTTGGGTGTCACAGGTGGGAGTCTCAGAAGCGGGCCTGCAGCACGAGATCCTTCGGAGAGCCCAGGAACTGCTGGATGTGGCCAGGGCCCAGTCTGGTACTGACCCCGGGGTGGCCCTGAGTGGAGCCCCAGCCATATATGGGGCTTTGGTTGGGCAGAGGAGGGGCTACTGCTGGGTCTGCTGGGGAAGAGTGGAAGAAGAACAGGGGAAGCACCCAAGGGTTCTCATTCTGCCTGGGTCCCGTGGGTCACCTGATGGGCAGCCACCTGTACCATCTGTCCCCTGGGCAATCTGGTGACTAAGCTCAGTCTCTAGCCAAGAGCTCCTGTTCCATGGCTTCAGTGCCTGAGGGCTGTGTGGCCCCGAGGGAGTGGTGTTCCTTCACTGAGACTCAGATTTCTCGTCTCTGAAAGTAGCAAGCTCTGCTGCAGGGCGGCTGCGCGAGACCCAGGGAACGTTAGGGTAGGCGGCCCCTGCCAGCAAACACAGCAGCCATCCCTGATGGCATTGTGAGCGGCAGAGGGAGACTTCATACCCATTTCACAGGCAGGAAGCAAGGGAAATGAGGCTCAGTGAAGACACGAATCCTTCTGTTAGGAGATCAGTGCAGCCACTGCCCTCACCCCAGCTCACCCACTCTGGGGCTTGGGGTCATGGGGTGGGGGGTCCTCCTGGCTCACCCTGTCCTTCTGGTCCCCACAGAGCTAAAACTCCCCAAGGGTGAGGCCCCCGGGGCTCCGGAGCTGCCCACGGCCCCCCCAGAGCCTGCTGAGTTGGCCACACCATCAGCGCCCCCCACCGAGCTGGAGGCGCAGACCTCAGAGTGCGTCGTATGCCTGGAGCGGGAGGTGAGTCGGGGCGACACAGCCTGATGGGGTGTGGGGCCTGAGCTCCCCACCCGCCACCTCATCCCCTCAGACACGTGGATTGTGTCTAGACGCTTTTCTCTCATTGCCTAAGTGTATTCACCAGAGGTTCTGGAAAATACAGCAAAGGAAAACACACAGGAAACAGAAACGACCCCTGGTCCCGTGACCCAGACATGAGCAAGCCTGGCCTGGCGTCACTTGCTGGACCCTGTTTCCTTTTTTTTTTTTTTTTCCCTAAGAAGGACTTCTGCTCCAATTTTAAAACCACATAAAGGAAAATCTCCCATGACTTAAATAACAACATGGTTTCCCCTGTCAGGCTTTTAAAGTCATTATTTAAAAAGTGTTGCAGAATTAGTGTTTCCCGGGCAGTGTACACATGCCAGAACGTAAGCTGCCAGTCCCGCTGAGGAAAGGGGTCCTGGTGGAGCAGACTGTCCCCTGGTCGCACGTGGCTTGGAGGCACTTTAGACCAGGGCTTCCAGGGCTGGGCAAGCACACATGCAACAAACAGGGGCTGGGGTGTCACTCAGTGGCAGGACGCTTGCCTGACAGGGCACGGCCTTCGGTGTCATCACCAGCATGAAAAGAAAGCCAACCCAGTTGTGAATGGCAGTGCCCAGCACCAGGGGCAGGTCAGCCACACTGTGGTCCTGCCACGCCACGCAGAGGGCCTGCAGCTGCCCACAGCATGTGGGAGAAAGAGTCAGAGCCAGGCGCAGTGGCCCCTACCAGCAATTCTAGCACTCTGGGAGGCTGAGACAAGAAGATCACACGTTAGAACCCAGTGTGGGCAATTTAGCAAGACCCAGACTCAACAGAGTTAAGGTGGATGCGGTGCGTACACCTGTAATCTCAGCGTTCAGAAGGCTGAGACAGGAGGATTGCTGTAAGTACCCAGCCAGCCTGGGCCACATACTGAGTTCAGGACCAGCCTGGGCTGGAGGGTGAGACGGTTTCAAAAATAAATAAATATGTAAGTAAATAATTTCTTTCAAAGTTAAAAAAAAAAGGCTAAGGTTGTAGCTCAATGGTCCCAGTGTCCTTGGGTTCAATCCCTGATACCACTGAGAAAGAAAGAACAGAAGAGGGTATAGGAAGGAGGTGTGGGCTGGGGAACTATGGGTATTTACATGTTGTTTCCAAACATAGAGACGTGGGCACAAAATGACAAGCGGAAGAGGCCAGGCATGTGTTTCTGTGATGTTAGGCTGCCGGTGGCCACGCCTCCAGAGCTTTGAGGTAATGAACAGTCAGCCCAGGGGCCGGACCTGGCACTCACGGTGCCCACGCTCTGTGCTCCCTGCAGGCCCAGATGGTCTTCCTCACCTGTGGCCACGTCTGCTGCTGCCAGCAATGCTGCCAGCCTCTGCGTACCTGCCCACTGTGCCGCCAGGACATCGCCCAGCGCCTCCGGATCTACCACAGCAGCTGAGCCCTCCACCTGCCCGCCAGGCCATCTGAGCAGCCCCTTGGCCGCTGGGCCTCCGGCTCACCCTGCTCTGGGGCGACAGGCCCATCCCCTACTCCCACCTCGAGCTCTGTGCATGCCTGGACCAGGCGGGACCCTCCTACCCCTGCCACAGCTTTCGTGAATAATGGACAAGAGAAGCAGGCTGCCCTGCAGGTGACCAGGCCCCTGGGGGTATGGGGACAAGGTCCAGGGTAGGAGAGGTGCCTGGACCCCCCCCCCCCCCAGTGCCCAAGACTGAGCAGGATGTGTAGCTCCACCACCTCCCAGCAGACACCTGCCCGCCTGCAGGAGTACTGCCTTGTCTGTGGAATGTGCCCAGCTGTCCCTGGCTTGGGTGAGGGGACGTCTGGGGAAGGGGTGAGCCTTACAGGCTGTGTCTGTGGCCTCCTCGCTGCTGCTCCCTGCCCACGCCCCACCTCTGTCCGTGCCTCTTAGCCTGCACAGCTGGACCCAAAGCAGGAACGTCAATAAACCACCTGTGCACTCCTGAGTCACCTCTGTCCTCTGGGCACTGGGAGGGGAGGAGACCGGGCTGGAACTTGCAGTCCCCTGCCTCGGGCTCCCAGCGTGCTAGGATGACACACAGGGGCCACCACACCCGGCTCACCCTGTTTTTTTGTCAGTAGTCACGTGAAGGAACAGTCTGAAATTCACCAGTAATAAACCCCCACGCTGTGCCCAGGGGCGGGCCATGGTGCTGCCCGTGGTAACTGAAGTGGGCGGAAGGAAGGGAGGAAGGAGACCAACGCTTGTCTGTTGGTAGAGAAGTGTGGCTGGGGCTCCGCCGGGGCCAGCACCCTATTTCCAGGTGACCTTGGAGCCAGGGCTTGCCAGGCGTGCAGGGAGAATGGCTGGCCCGGTTTCTCACCTTCCCGGCGTGCTCCGGCCCATCTTGAGGCTGGCCTGTGGAGCCTGCTGAGGAATGAAGGCAAAACATAGATGCGACGTGCCGTTCCTGGGCCCCGCATGGGGCGGGCCTGCAGCGCAGGGTGGTGTCGGGACCTCACTGCAGCTGCCCCGCTGCATTTCGGGAGGGCGTGTTATGTGGCAATAACTAACCGCTCCCGTATTAGCTGGTAGGCTTAGCTACTTACCAGAGAGACCAGAGTGACAGTGGGTTGAAAGAAGTTTCTGGAGTCCGCTGTAGTCGGCTGGTTAGGGAGGCCAGGGTTCCTTGGGCAGCTCACGCGGCAGCGACCCTGTGTCCACCCTAGGCTCGCTCCGGGATGTCCTCACACAAATCACAGGCCAAGTCCCAAGCTCTCCACGTGGGGGCGCCAAATCCCCTTCCAACCTGAAGCTTCAACTTCAACTGCTTTGTTTTTTGTTTCTGTTTTTATTTTTGGAGACAGGGCCTCACTCTGTAGCCCGGGCTGGTCCTGCACGCACTGTGGAGCCCAGGGTGGCCTTGGACTCACAGCAATCCTGCTGCCTCAGCCTCCCAAGTTGCCCGGCTGATGTGGTGCTGGGGAATCGAACTCTGGTCCTGAGTGCTTGCTAGGCAAGCGCTTTCACTGCTGAGCCGTTCCTCCAGCCCTTCACTGCTCTTAACAATTCTGCTTTTTATTATTTTAATTAATTTTTGGTGCCAGAGGGACCCGAGGGCCTGTGTGTGCTGGGATGTCTCTATCACAGAGCCCCACATCCATCTCAGGAACCAGAGACGGCAGAGCCCAGGGTCCCCAGAAAGGACAGACCCTGACCTCCACTGAGGGACCCCGGGAGTGTCCTGGACTACGAGCCTGAAGCGGGGCTCCAGTCTCGCCCTCATGATGCCACAGGGCCACTCCTGAGACTGGTGCTCTGCTGGGCCCCCACGGACGCCCGGAAGATGAGCTGCTCTCGGGTGCCCGGCTCTGGGGAAGCCCGAAGCTTGTCCCCGCACCCGCCACCTCTTTGCAAAGCCATCAGGCGGGGCCAGTGGTTCTTCATGTTTTCCGTGGTAAATATTTCGTTTACACCGTGGAATCAATGTTTGCGACGGAGGCTGCTTTTCCGTGGGAGGTAGCCGTGGCTTGCGGGGAGGGGAGAGGAGGGCCAGAGCCTGGGGCGGAGACGGCAGAGGTCCCCGAGGAGCTGTGCGAACTCCAGCTGTCACCATCCATGCACTTTAGAGACTTTGGGGCCACTAAATGGGGCTGAGAATCCAAGTGTCTTTCCTGAAATAGACTCGCGTCAGAAAGCCACAGCGTTTCTTCCCTCTGCTCTCAGGCTCCCTGTCACCTCCTGCTCCGCCCTCCTCAGCCCTTGGGAGGGGGGATAAGAGGGGGAGGGAGAGAGAGAGAGAGAGAGAGAGAGAGAGAGAGAGAGAGAGAGAGAGAGAGGCGCTTCTTCCTTTTTTTGCATTGCATATCTTTTAATAGTTTTATTTAGTAAAGAGAAGCCTAAGAGGTTTATTTTAATTTCCCAGAGGCACTAGGCACTCAGAAGGCTGAGGCAGAAGGATTGCCACGTGTTCAGGGCCAGCCTAGGCTCCATAGTGAGTTCAAGACCAGCCTGGGCTGCAAAGCAAGAACCTGACTCAAAATAAATATTCCCGAGGGAACACCTCTTACCATAAAATAAATTTGTGTCACTTGGTAGGACACATCTCAAGTGTGTATTTTTTTATGTGTCAATTTTATAATTTGTACCAAAAAAAGATAGTTTGTTGTAGTATTTTAAAAATCAATCTGGGGGTGGGGGGGGGCTGGAGGAATAGCACAGCCATTAAAGCACTTGCCTAATAAGCACAAGGTTCCCCAGCACCACATAAAGCCAGGGAGGGGTGAGGGGAGGTGTCGGCGTGTGTGCCTATAATCCCAGCATTCAGGAGGCTGAGTTCAGGACCAGCCTGCACTACAAAGCCAGACTCTGTCTCAAATAAATAAAAAAACAACCCGTCCAGCAGCATAAACTATAATCCTGCAGCAAAAGTGCTTCATCCAGCGACTCCATGAGGACCCAAGCGCTTGGGATCTTCCCTCTCGTGGAGTTCACGTTACCGGAGGGCCTTCTGGTTTGGAGGCGCCGGGGACCAGGCGACTCGGTGTCTGGCTCCGCCCACTCCTCTGTCCCACATTCTGAGATTCTCTTCATCTTCTGGGATGTGGCCAAGATTTTCCCTGGCCCGTCCTGATGTGTCCTCCGTGTCGTCCCTCTTCCTTGTTTCCTGAGCTCGTCTTCTGGGGATTTGCTCCTCAGAGCCGTAGGGAGGCGTCCCTGGGCATTGACAGGGGCCCGGTGGGGTGGAGGGGCTTGTCCCTTCCATGCGACCCAGTCCTGTTGTCTCTTAGGGCCCTTTCCGACTGTAGTGCTGTGGGCAGTACCTACAGCAAAGACTGGTGACAGTCAGAAAAATCTCCGTTTTGTTGTAACTTTTGCTCCAGGTCCCAGAGGAAGCAAGAGCCCAGGCTGCAGGTGGGGTGGGTGGGGACAGTCAGCAGAGTCAGGAACATCTGTCCCACAGAAGGGGGCAGGCTGGCCCCGCCCATCTCCCACATACCCTCCATTCTTATTGAAACAACACATCTTTCAAAATAAATCGGAAACTGCTGTAACTCTGAGGACTTCTGGACAAGATAACAGCTGACTAAGGTCCCCTACTCAGGGGCTCCTCACAGGATCATCCAAAAATTGAAATATGGTTTAAAACCTATCTGCTCAACTTAGAGCTTAGAGAAAGAGAAGGACTCCAGAATTGAAAGAAGGCCACAGGAAAGTAAGAACTCTTGAGGATACGTCACAGGCTGAAAACCCACCAGCCCAGGAAGCCACCCTAGACTGCCTGGGAAGGGCTGTGAGCAGCAGTGAGCGGCCAGCAGCTGCAGACATGAGGTAAGCCCAGAGAGCTGGGAACCTTGGGAATAAATAGCACCCAGGCAGCCCCAGCCTCCAGAAGAGTGAGCCTGCAAATGCACCGCGAGCGTCCCCTTGAAAAGGCCTCCCTGCAGCGCAGCAGACCAGCATGGGAGAAGTGGCTCATGGTGGCGCTAAGAAATGATGTTGGCAGGAGCCATTTTGAAAAGGGCCCAAGTCTGAACTGTTTTGGGTAAAAGAAGCCACAGACAAATCACACATTAGGGACTTTGGGGCTGCCCTTACAGTACCTAGAAATGAACTGGCCCAAGAGACAGTCACAGAGAAGGTAGAACAGGGCTCTGACCACATGAACTGTTCAGGTAAGAGTGAGAGCGGAAAGTCCTGCCCTTGGGGGAGGGCAGGGAAGCCAGGATAGACAGACAGACAGGAGCGGTCTACAGAGGGGGCTGGCTGCGGACATAATGTGCTGGAGGCCTTCAGGCTGGCAGGTCCCCCGCACTGCCTGCTAATGAGAGACCTGCAGAAATGCCTGACTCCCCAGACGTTAATAGTCACGGGCCCTGGGACTTACAGAAAAGAAAGCCAAAAAGCAAGTCAATCAGTTCAAACAAGACATATGTAAAGAAATACAAGAGATGATTAGTGAACTTAAAGAGGAATTTACTAAACCAGTCATAGTCCTAATGAAGAAAGTTTACGGAACACGTCACCAAAAGCTACTTGAGGTAAATAAGCACTGCAAGAAATGAAGTAGCATTTTGATATAGAAGTGGAAAATCTGAAAAGAAATAAAACTGAAACTTAGGATATAAACTATTCAGTTAAAAGCAAGGGAAGCTGGCTCAAACATGGTGAGGACAGAATATGAGGCTTTAAGGGCTCAGCAGTTACAGCACTAAGTCAAGCACTAAGGACCCAAGTTCGATTCCCCAGAGCCACATAAGCCAGATATGATAGTGCACAACTGTAATCCCTGCAGTCAGGAGGCTGCGGCAGGAGGATTGCTGTCAGTCCAAGGCCAGCCTGGGCTACACAGTGAGTTCAGGACCAGCCTGGGCTACAGAACGAGACTCTGTTTCAAAAATAAAGTTAAATTGGGGCTGAAGGAACAGCTAAGTGTTTAAAGCGCTTGCTTAACAAGCGCTAAGTCAAGCACTAAGGACCCAAGTTCGATTCCCCAGCACCACATAAGCCAGATATGATGGTGCACAACTGTAATTCCTGCACTCAGGAGGCTGAGGCAGGAGGATTGCTGTCAGTCCAAGGCCAGCCTGAGCTCTGAAGTGAATTCAGGACCAGCCTGGACCACAGAGCGAGACTCTGCCTCAAAAAAGAAAAAAAAAAAAAATGACGGGTGTGAGAGAAAAAGCAGAAGAAGCACAAAAGGTGTAAAGAATTGATTCACCAAAATCATGGCAGAAAATTTCGCTAATTTAAGGAAAGAAATTAATATTCAGGTACCAGAACACCAAATATATATAGAACACCAAATAATCTTGACCAGAAAAGGAACCTCACCATGTCACGTCATAACCAAAATCTCAGAAACTCTACACACATTAAAAGCAGTAAGAGAAAAAAAAAATTCATGACAAAGAAACCTTAAAGAAATGTACTACCTAGCTGGGCATAGTGGCGCATGCCTGTACTGGGACACTGAGGCAAGAGGATTGCTGTGTGTTTGAGGCCAGCCTGGGCACGTAGTGAGTTCAAAACCAGCCTGCACTGCAGAGCAAGACCCTGTCTCAAAAAAAAAAGAAAGAAAGAAAGAAAGAAATTTACTACTACAAAACCAGCATTGCTAAAAATATGTGCGGAAATCTTAGATAAAGTCAAAGAAAATGGCAGCGAAAGATCTCACAGGAAAGGAAACACTGGAAGAGAAATTGGAACAACACCGCCAACAAAACCCAAAGGACCAACACGGAAAGAAAAGACAAGATTCAAGATTCCGCAAACATCTCACCATAATAATTCTCAGCGCTAATGGTCTTAACTCACAAGCCAAAGACACAGACTGGCAGATTGGATCATAAAACAAAAACTGACCATCTACTGTCAGCAAAAGACACACTCCACCCACAAAGAGGACACAGACTGAAGGTAAAAGAAAGGAAACTAATATTCCATGCTGCTACAGCCCCGTCGTAGCAATGGGACTGTCAGACACAGCAGATTTCAAACCAAAACAAAAGATTCAAAGAGGAACATGATATACTGATAAAGGAACAATCCAACCGGAAGAGCTCACAATTATAATCATATATGAAGCTGGAGGAATAGTACAGCAGTGAGAGCAAGGATCAGGCCCTACATTTGATTCCCCCGCACCACACAAGCTAGACATGGCAGTGCACACCTGTAATCCCAGCACTCAGGAGGCTGAGACAGGAGGATTGCTGTGAGTCCGAGGCCAGCCTGGGCTGCATAGCAAGTTCAGGACCAACCTCAGCCACAGAGAAAGACCCTGTCTCAAAAATAACAAAATAACCAAATAAGTAAAACATGTATGCACTCAGCATAGGTGCACTCAATTACATGAAAGGTCAAATCGACTCTAACACAATCATATTGTGGGACTTTATTACCTCACTCTCACAAATAGGTCAACCAGGAGCTGCAGGAGTAGCTCAGCCAGCAGTTAAAGAATTCGCCTAGCAGCACAAGACTCTGAGTTCAATTCCCCAGCACCATATAAGGCGGGCTTGGTGGCGCACGCCTGTAATCTCAGCACATGGGAGGCTGAGGCAGGAGGATTGCCATGAGGTCAGGTTCAGCCTGGACTCCATAGTGAGTTCAAGACCAGCCTGGACTACAGTGTGAGACCCTGTCTCAAGAAAGAAAGAAGAAAAAATGGTCAACCAGACAAAAACTCAACAACAACAAAATCAGAACTAAATCACACCATGGAAGAAACAGTTTTAACAGATATCTTTAGAATGTTCTATCCAGCATCAACAGAATGCACCTTTTTCTCAGCAGTGCATAGATTTTTTTGCCCAAAATAAACCATATCCTTGGACATAAGACATGCCTAAATAAATGCAGAAGAATTGAAATCATTCCCTGCATGCCTTCAGATCACAGTGGAATGAAACTAGACATCAACAGCAAAGGAAACTACAGAAACTATATAAACACATGAGATTAAACAACACATTATAAATAAATAAATAAGACATTATTGAAGAAGTGACAGATCACTGGAAAAACCAAAGAAGAAATCACCAACTTCCTAAAGTCAAATGACAACAGACCCACATCATACCAGGATCCGTGGGACACGATGAAAGCAATATTCAAAAGGAAATTTACAGCTGTGAATGCACATATTTAAGAAACAGAGATGCAGCTCACATCCTACAGAAACACTGCAAAAGCAGAAGCGTCGAAGGAAAGACATTAGGAAATTGAAACAAAAAAGTCAAAAAGATCAATGAATCAAAATCGGTCCTACTTTTTGAAACAGGGTCTCACTCTGTAGTTCTATAGTCCAGGCTGGTCCTGCACTCACTGTGGAGCCCAGGCTGGCCTCTGATTCTCAGCGATCCTCCCGCCTCAGCTTCGTGCGTGCTGGGATTACAGGTGCGCGCCATCACGCCTGGCTAATTCTTGAGTGGTGGCCGGGTGCTCGTGCTAAGGCGCCCAACACCAGGTTGCACCTCCTGCCCAAGGCCATCTGATCGTTGACAACAGCGCCAAGCACACATGCTGGAGGGAAGATGGCCTCCTAACAGTGCTGGGGAAACTGGCTGGTCCCACGCAGGAGAAGGGAACTAGCCCACGTCTTTCACCGTGCACCAAAACCAAATCAAAATGTATCAAACACCTAGACGTTAAAGCGGAAACAATGAACCTGTTGGAAGATGTAAGAGGCCAAACGAGGGCTGGGGCCGCAGCTCCGCGGGTAAAGAACGAGCTCAAGCAGTGCTGGCCCTGCAGATTGATCCCCTCAGTCACCTAGAATTGCAGGCCCACTGCAAATGGCTGGGAGCTGGCGGGATCCGCAGGCGGAGCAAAGCCCAGCCAGACCAGAACCTCTGACCCAGCTAGGAGAGGAAGGAGCACCCCAGCAACTTACAGGAGGCCACGGGAAGGTCCGAAATCCAGAAGACACATCAGAAGTGGAGGAAAACAGCAGCCGACTGAGCACAGCCCTGAGCTGCCGGCATCTGCAGACGGCAAAGCCCAGAGACCGGAACCTCAGACCAAGCTAAGCACGGATCTGGGAGAAGCGGGAATTGACAGCAGCTGGTAGCCCCAGCCTCCAGAATGGAGCCTGCAGGTGCTGCGTACTGCAAATGCAATGCGAGCTCTCCCCAGAAGAGGCCTCCCGGAGATCAGAAGCAGCGCTCGGCAGCCCTAACAGCCGTAACATGACATAAGCAGGAGCCATTTTTTAAAAAGCCTTAAAATGAACTACTTAGATTAGACAGAGCTCAGAAGAGCACATCAGGGTTTTTGGGGACACTCTCATACAGCACCTAGGAAGAAACAGACACAAGACAGAGTTGCGGAGAGGACAGAAAGGCCACCGACCCCCAGAACGGCCTGCATGTAGTGGGAGCATCTCTGAGGCCATCAGGCTGTTAGGTCTCCCAGCATAGAACTCAGAGGAATTTGAGCTCCCCTAACGCACCCTCATACCCATTCGAAGAAAGGTCTCAGCTTGGTCTTTAAAGAAGCCCCTCAACACCAGAAACATGGGAAGAAGATAAGGAAATAGGACACCCACAGAAAGGCCTGAGACCCCAGAAACTAATGTCATGGGCCCTGAAATAGTGGAACTCATGGGGAAGGAGGTCAAAAAGCAAATAAATGAATTCGACAAGATATTCTCAAAGAAATGCAAGCACTGATCAGGAGTTTAAAGAAAATCTTATCAATCAAATAATGGTCCTAATGGAGAAAAAGCATACTGAGCATAGAGAAGTCATAAATAAAAAGTTGGCTGAGGTAAATAAGGAAATGCAAGATATGAAGGAACATTTTAATAGAGAAGTGGAAATTTTGAAAAGAAATCTAGCTGAAATTCAGAATATGAAAAATACATTTGAAAGCAAGGGAAGTCAACTTGAACACTGTGAGGACAGAATCTCAGACCTTGAAGACAAGGCTGAGGAAACGAGTGCTATAATTAGGCACGACTTGAAACTCAGAAATGAGCAAAGTAGCTGGATATACCAGCTGATGGATGATTCAAAGAGAACCAATACCAGAATTACGGGTGTGGGAGAAAGAGCAAAAGACAGCACTGAAGAAATAAAGAATTTATTTACAGAAACCATGCAAGAAAATTTCCCTAATCTAGAAAAATAAATTAATTTTGAGGTACAAGAAGCTTATAGAACATCAAATAACCTCATCCAGCAACGAGACTCGCCATGACATATCATAATAAAAACTTCAGAAATACAACATTAAGAGAGAATATGAAAAGCAGCATGAGGAGATCAGACATAATTCTATGAAGGCAAACCCATTCATATCACCCAGATTTTACAATGCAAACTTTAAAGGCCAGGAGAGCCTGGAACAAAATCTTTCAAGCTTTAAAAGACAGCAAGTGTCAACCCAGGTTGTTGTATCCAGCAAAATTAGCCCTGAAAATTGAAGAAGTAAAAATTTTTCATGACCAGGAATGCCTAAAAAAATTTGCAACCACTATCCCAGCATTGCAGAAAATACTTGAAGGAATCTTTGAGAGAGGCAGAGAGACAGAGAGACAGGCAGCACCAAAAATACTTATTTGGAGGAAAGGAAACACCTAAAGAGAAACAGACTGGTATTTGAATATTTGACTGGTATCCTTCTAATACAGTACCAACTATCTCATACAATCTGTGAAATTTCCCCCATAATTATTATTTTAATAGTATATTAGTTTGTAAGACATAATAATTATATCCAGCCTGGGGAACTGGTATAAAATCTTTAAAGATACATATGCATGAATTTATGGATGGATAAACTAATAAACCAAGTCTCGCAAAATATTAGTAGTTAGTGAAATGTGAGTAAATTCTGAAATAAGTATGCCGTGACATCTCTTGCTTTAGGTGTAATATACTTACGTGATATAAATTTAAGTTCACTTAATGTAGCAATTCACTTAATTGGTCTTTGATGTAAGTTTATCCTAAGAAATCTGATTGATGTATTGAAAACCTGAATGTCTTTTGAATGTACATTTACCTTTTAGTTCTCAGCTAAGGAATTTGAAATTTAACTTCTTTTTCTTTCTCACATTTTCTAGCCTTATGAATTTCATTGTTGATAGTTCTTTTCTTATGCATCATATGGACCCAAGGAAGAATATTCCAGGTTATAGTGCACAAAAAGAACAAAGGTCCTGGGGTGGCTTGTTTACTTGAGTGCAGACAAGCCAGCTGACAGCCTGTCTCACTCTGGGGAGTACGAAGGGAAGGACAGCGAGCCGCCACACCACCGAGGGGCCCTCTGTCTTCTGCCCTCAGAGAGGAGACAGCCCGGGAGGGTTGGGAACAGAGGAGACAGGGAAGACTTGAAATTTCAGTCCCTGTAGCTGCCATGCTGAGCTCAGCCTGACACAGGGAAAGCCTAGAAGGCTGAAGCAGAGACTGAATCATGCAGGTACGTCACCTGCTCACAGGTGGCTGTTGCGTGGCACCTCCATGACAAGTGGTGGCATTTGGGTTCGAGGTGAAAGGTGGCACAGGTGGAATCTGACCAGAAAACTGGAGTGTGGGGAAGGAGAGGCAGGAGTGGCACCAAGGTCAGCCCAAGGTCGGAGAGCCACAGGAGCCGAGCTGCTGGATACGGACAGGAAGAGGAGGGGCCACGGCAGGCCTGTAGTCGGGTCTCACGCGAGCTCAGCGTGCAGAACCGGGTAGGCACGCAGGGGGACAGGACATCGTAGCGGCTTTGACGTGAGGTCAGGAGAGAGCGTCCCAGCCACACACAGGCCATGGCGTCTTCAGCATGTCACCACTGCCAACTGCCAAGAGACTAGGCAGACAGCCAAAGGAGTGTGAAGCTGGGCCCAGTGACACAGGACCGGGATGCCAGCACGCTGAGAGACTGAGGCAAGAAGATTACAGATTCAAGCGCCATCTGCTGGGTAACATGGTCCCTTAATGAGATCCTGTCTCAAACTTCAAAAAAAAAAAGGGGGGTGGGGTGGGAATGCAGATCATGCAGTTTGGTGTGAATGCCCTGGGCCTGATCCCCAGTGCTGCACACTCAGAGCCTCGGACCAAAATGAGTGAGTGATGACTCAGCCCTGGGAAGACCGCGTCTCTACAAGGGACCCACAGAGGTACAGTCTGCAGCACGGTCACGTGGGGTGCCAAAAACACTCAACAGCCAATCTAGCTTGCAGACCATAATTTGCTCTATTTAAGATTCTACCATCAAGCTGAACAATTCAATTTAACGCGATCAGCAGACTACAACTCGCTAACTGCATAGGGCCCAGCACCTTTCTGTAACTTTAGTTTTATTGAGACAGAGCCAGGCCATTTGTATGTGAGCTGCCCAGAGCTGCTGTCACATGGCCAGGACAGAGTTGAGCTGGGGGAGGTACCCAGTGCCTGTAATCCCAGCTACTGAGGAGGACTGCAAGTTCAAGACCAGCCTAGGAAATTTAGCAAGACTTTGTCTCAAATCAACAAAATAAAAAGGGCTGAGGATATAGCTCAGAGGTAGAGCACCCTTGGGCTCAATCCCCAGCACACACACACAAAAATAATAATATAATAATAACAGACCTGCGCAGTTGCAACGGAGACCTAGTGGCGGACCTGCAAAATCTAAAATACTATCTACCTAATCCTTTCGGAAGAAGGCTGCATTATCACCAACATGTACCAATTAAAAAGTAAAAGTCTGCCAAGGCCTGGACTTTGCACTAGCAATGCGGAGTTCCCAGGAGATGGATGGGGCGGGGACCTGGGGCTTGGGTGCAGTAGGCCCCAGAGAGATGGGGCAAGGTGGGCATGTGCTGACGTCCATTGGGGGAGTTTTTCTCAACAGAGTAGAGCAACAGGTAGAAGCTAGAAAAGACATGCAGTCGAGCCAGGCCTGGTGGCACAGGCCTATCATCCAAGCATTCTGGAGGCTGAGGCAGGAAGATCCCAAGTTTGAGCACAGCTTGGGGAAACTCAGTGAGCCCTTCTATTCCCCCCTGCCCAAGAAAACCACCTAAAAATGGGCTGGGGTGTTCCTCAGTGTGAAGGCCCTGGGTTTCACCCTTCGAAAGAGAACTCAAGACAAGGAAGCCATGGTACTTGATGTAACTGATCAATTAGTGAGCTGGGAAGCTGAGGCACAGGGGACTCCTGGACAGTCCCTGGCACAGGTCTTCCCACCACCCCACCAGTGACCAGCGCTACACAGGAGACCCAGCTTTAAATAAAGCCTTTATTGATTAGCAGAAGCTTAAACAGTTTGCATAGTATCTGCAATACCATATCCCGAAGGCTGACTGAACCCCCAAGGCACTAGAGGATATCAGAAGAGGTTAGTGACAAACTCAGGTTGGGGCCGGTGGGGGACTAGAGGGTCCCTGAGCACCAGTGCCGACCTGTGGTCTAGATCCCCACCCTGGGAAGCAGGTCCAGAGGACGGAGGAAGCAGGGCTAGGGACCCTGCGCTAAGGACCATAGGGAGGCTGTGTCAGCCCTGCCCTATCCTGCCTCATGGCAGGTGGGGGTAACAGGGGTCCCTGGGAGGGGGGCCATCAAGCTGGGCTGCCTGGGCTTCACCTCAGGCCCAGGAACAAGACATCACGGAAGAAGCCATGGTCCAAAGGGACCCACGAGGACATTTGAACAGAGGTCTAGAACTTTCAAGGTGAGGCGATTTGGGGTTCAGAGGCAAGAGGCCAAGCCCCGCCTGGATCGAGGTCCCCAGCAATGTCTTGGGGAGCCGTGTCCGCACCGTGCTCCAGAAGTCCCAGCCAGGTCCCCGGCGGGCAGCGAGTACCTTAGAGGTGGTGGGAGGGCAACATACCCACCCCCCACACTAATCCTGTCTGCACTGCCTGCTGACCCAAAGTGCGAGGTGCAAGCCCAGGGCAGCGGGCCCCAGGCCTCCGGGGTCCCGGGCACGTGGGAGGAGCCGGGCCGGGGCGGGGGGAGGTGGGTGTGCGAGCAGGGCACTCCAGCCCTCCCCGGCCTCCAGCAGCCCTTGCTCCCGCCTGGGCCTCCAGCTCCCTCAGCCGCCTGACCTGCCGGGTCACGTCTTCCTCCCTCAGGACAAAACACTTGCGCTCCACAGACCAGCACATCCTGGGTCTTTCTCATTTCCCCACCTCCCACTTCCTAGCCCTCCCCACAGACCCGGGACCCCTCCGTCCCCCTCCCTTGGCCACAGTGCGCAGGGCGAAGGCAGTGTCCTTCCAAAACGGGGCTGCCCGGGAGGCACAGGGAGGGGACAGGATGGCAGGCGGGCATCTTCTCCACTACCCGGGGCCAGTGCACCTCGCGGTGAGGTGAGGGTGCCCCCAGGCTGGTCCCAGCACCTGATGCTGCCGCCGCCTCCGTACCCAAGAGGGAAACAGAGGCACCGGCAGGAAGCCAGGATGGAGGCTCCCGGCCTCTCCAGCTGCATCCAGCCCCAGTCCAAAGAGAAAACCTGGAAATCAGCCTCTGCCTCTGAGATCCGCCCACGGAAGAGAAAGCAGGGGGTGATATGGGTGGAATAAACCCAGGAAAGTGCCTCCGTGGGCCCACCCTGCCCCGCCTGACCTCTGCCCCACAGGAGGCACAGCATGGGCACCCCTCCCCAGAGCCCAGCCTACCCCACGGAAGCCTTGTCTGACACCCTAGAACTCTGTCTGCACCCCCGTGCTGTCCTCGGTGGTGGTGTGGATGGGGGGTCGACTGTCATGGCTAGACACCTGCTCCCCGGTCTCCTGGTCGCTGGGCTTAGGGGGCTCGAGGTCCACAGCCTTCTCAGGTGGGAGATGCCGCAGTGGGGAGGCGGGAGGTGAAGAGGTTTCAGGGGCCACCACGGGCTGGGGGCTCTCCTGGGTGGGGGCCCCGTTGAGCAGAGGGCTCGCTGGTGGGGGGCTCTCAGGCTGCAGATCCTGGGCCAGCAGGCCGCGGAGCTCGGTGACACTGTCCAGGGACGCAGGTGACGGCAGCTCTGAGCCAGCCTCGAAGGGCAGCCCTGCGTCCTCATCCTGGACCACAGACACCACCTGCTTGGCACGCCGGCGCTTTTCTGAGAGGGTAGCTGCTTCGAGGGCGTCCGGGCTGGGACTGCCGCCGTCCCCGTACTCTTCGCTCCAGTCGATGGGCGCACCCTCCGCCAGCAGGTGCAGGTTTGGGTCACTGTTGTGCATGACCATGCTGTCCCGGTAGAGGTTGTGTTTCCGCTGCACAGCCGCCTCCTTCACAGCTGTGGGTCGCACACGGGGGTCAGGACGCTGTGCCAAACCTGGTGCCCACAAGAGCCCTGCCTCATCCCCCCACAGTGGCCTGGACTGGGTGGTGCCCAGAACCCAGGCTGGTAACCACGGAGTTCAACCCTCCCTGCAAAGCCCAACTGGCACAGAGAGGCAGTGCCACCCTCCTGGGGGCACACAGCTGCCAGTGCTCCCGACCCAGTCAGGGGGTGAGTTTCGGGCCTTCCTGTGCACGTGAGCTGACGCTCCCGGAAGTGGCCCCACCCCCAGCTGCCAGCTCACCCTGCAGGATGTCCTTCATCACGGTCTGCAGCACCACCTCCTCGTACGTGTTCTCCACCAGGATGAACCTGGCGAAGTCCTCAAAGATCAGCTCCTGGAAGCGGGGCAGCTCCTGCCGGGGGCGGGGGGCAGCCAGGTCAGGGCGGGGAGTGGTGGCCTGGCCTGCCCCGGGGCCGGGATCTGGGGGTGCTCACTGATTTGCAGGTGGGCGCCAGCTTCTTGAGCAGGAAGGGGATGGTGATCTGCAGCAGGGCCTCCCGGAAGAACCTCTTCCGCACGGTGCTGCTGTCATAGTCATACTTCTGAAGCGGGACACAGAAGGGGACAGGGTCAGCGGGCCAGTGTGGCACAGGGCGCGCGTGTGCCCTGGGCAGAGATGCTGCTCACCTTGAGCACCCGCTCCAGGATGCGCTGGATGGACTTGCACAGCTCCTCCCGGGTCGGCCCCTTCCCCAGCTCCTGGTGCAGCAGCGTCTCGAAGGTGTACACAGCGTTGTCCATTTGCTGCAGGGCACAGGGCAGGGCACAGGGCAGGGCGCTGAAGCCTCAGGAGCGGGCCGACCTCCTGCCTGTGGGCTGCGGAGGGCATCGTGGGCTAGGCCCCGGCCCAGGCCTGCCACCAGGAAGGGGGGATGATCCGTATATGTTCCCTCGCTCAGTCAGGACAGCCAACTGTCTATTGTGACTATGGCACAGTGCTGACCAGTGTGGTCAGTCCTGGCTTGGACAGAACAGGGGCACCAGAAGGGGAAGGGCAGCAGGGAGAGATTCCGGGTGAGGGGGCCTCCGTGCCAGGCAGGTGAGCAGAGGCTCGGGTGTCCCGAGCAGACAGGAAAGGGCCTGGAGGCAAACGTGGCAGGCATGGGATAGGGAGCAGGGCACCCTGGTGACGGCGGCCCAGGAAGGCGGGGAGCCGGCGCGGGGGAGAGGAGGAACAGAGGCCTCGGCCTACCTCACGCATGTGAATCTGCGCTCGCTGCTTGAACACGGATGTGCTGGACACGTCAAAACGCTGCTGCAGCCCATCGAGACGCAACGGCTCCATCTTCTCGTAGCAGCTCTGCATCTTCAGCGGGTGGTACGCCAGCTGCGACAGCTTCTCCATGTGCTACAGGGCGGGGACATGGGGACCCTGCCTGAGCTCCGGCTGTGCCCACGAAGACAGGCCCGGGGGTTCAGCACAGGGAGGAGGCCGCAAAGGCCAGGGACCCCGGCCCAGCAGCACACACTGTGGTCAGGGCCAGCCTGGGCACTGGGAGGCAGCTCCCACCCGTTCTGCAGTGCTGGGGGTCCTTGGAGAAGTGCCACCACGCCCTCAGCCCCCAAACTGGGAGGCCTCTAAGGACCCTGGTGTTTCTCAGATCAACGTCCATTAAATTTGGAGTGCAGAGGAGGCTGAGATGCAGGAAAGACCGTCTGTACCTAACAGCTGTGTGGGTCTGGGCAGCGAACCGTCCCACACGGGGACGTGGGAGGACTCGCACCCTGACAGCCTCAGGCAGCCCAACGGGGACAAGTGAGAGACGTGAGGCTGTGTCTGTGGGGTGCGTGACCCACTGTTCACCTTGTCATGACACTGCTCACACCCAAAGCTTTCCTTTCCTCCGCCTTTCTCTTAAATTCTTTTTTTTTTGGGGGGGGTGGGGGGTGGGGGGGTGCAAGGTTGTGTCACGTAGTCTAGGCAGGACTTGAACTCACTAACTTGCCCATGTTGGTCCCAACTTGGGATCCTCCTGCCTCAGCCTCCCAAATACTAGGATTACAGGCACGGACCACCAGGTCTCGCTTAATTTCTTTTACATTTTAGCAAACATCTACTGATACAGGGTCTCAGCTCTATAGCCCAGGCTGGTCCTGAACTCATCCTGCCTCAGCCTCCTGAGTGCCGGGATGACAGGCATGTGCCGCTATGCCCGCCTATTTTGCACACTTCTTGCTTTGCAAGGCTGCTGGAAGGGGATTAATGTTTAACGTTCCTTCTCTCCTGCTGTTGGTGCCCTGACCAGGATGTGGCCACCGTGTCCTGATGGCTTCTGCC